>JAQQSZ010012966.1:0-11878 GCA_028646595.1 Phalanger gymnotis | reverse complement strand
TCTTTTGCCATTTGAGTTAGTCTATTTTTAAGGTGTTATTTTCTTCAGTATTTTTTCGGATCTCCTTTAGCAAGTCACTGACTTGTTTTTCATGGTTTTCTCACATCATTCTCATTTTTCTTCCCAATTTTTCCTCTACTTCTCTAACTTGCTTTTCCAAATCCTTTTTGAGCTCTTCCATGGCCTGAGACCAGTTCATGTTTTTCTTGGAGGCTCTTTGTCTTTGTTGACTACTTCTGGCTGTATGTTTTGGTCTTTTTCACCAAAGAAAGATTCCAAAGTCTGAGTTTGAATCTGAGACTGTTTTCGCTGCCTGTTCACGTTCCCAGGCAACTACTTGACCCTTGAGTTTTTCGTGGGGATATGACTGCTTGTAGAGTATAGAGTACTTTGTCCCAAGCTTGAGGGGCTGCACTGTTGTTTTCAGAGCTATTTCTACACAGCAGGCTCTGCCACAACAGTGTTCCTCCTTCCCCAAGAACCACCAACCCAGACCTGACTCAGATCTTAAGCAGGCTCTGCACTCCTGCTCTGATCTGCCACTTAATTCCTCCCACCAGGTGGGCCTGGGGCTGGAAGCAACTGCAGCTGTAGTCCTGTAGCTGCACCTCCTCTGATGCCCACAGGGCAGTGGCTGAACCCTGAACTCCTTTCACTCTGTCCCCTGCAGTTTTTCCCACTAAAATTCTCTGTTTTCTTTGGTGTTTGTGGGTTGAGAAGTCTGGTAACTGCCACAGCTCACTGATTCAGGGCGCTAGGGCCTGTTCCACCCAGCTCCTGGTCTGATTGGTCCCAGCACAGCCCACGCTGGGCTCTGCTCCTCTTTGCTCCCAGCTCTGTGCATGATAGACCTTACCCAGTGACCATCCAGGCTGTCCTGGGCTGGAGTCCTGCTTCCCTCTGCTATTCCGTGGGTTCTGCAATTCTAGAATTTGTTCAGGGCCATTTTTTTTTTTCGGTATTTGGAGGGTCCTTGGGAAGAGTCCTAGGCAAGTCCCTGCTTTCCAGCTGCCATCTTGGCTCTGCCCCCTCTGTGTTCTAAAGAACAGTAGTAACATCAATTAATTTGACAAGTAATCATTGGGCCCGCTCATTACCTAACACTGTCCTAGGTTCTTTGAGAGGAAGAAGGGGGACTGGGGAGAGGAAAAATACAGCAAAAGAAACTTTTCTTCTGATGTTTAATAAAGAGGCCATATGGCTTAATGGCTGGAGGCCTAGAGTAGAGTCAATAAAACCTGAGTTCACATCCTACCTCTGAAACATAATGGCTGCTAACACTCAACAAGTCATTTAACTTCTTCCTGCCCCCAGACAACTGTGCATTGGTATAAAGTGTTTCTTTTCCAAGAGTTGCCTACACCATGAAAATCACAGGTCCTTTAAAAAAATGGAAATCATGCAAAAAATGTCATACATTTCACAAAGAAGATTTTGAACATAATTTTAACTTTTAATGGTTTGCGATCAAAATTATGGGCATCTCTTACTTAGTACAGTAATGCCCCCAAGAACTTTTGAAGTATTTGCCCATGAACTAAATGGCCCCAGACTAATTTATGGCTGCCCAGTCTGGGAGAATTTTGCTTCATTCTTCTTTCTGTGAAAATTCTATGTACGAGAAAGCTGCAGTTAACTTTTCTGCCTTGTATTTAAATCTATGAATATGACAGCAAGAAAACTGAGAGATGATGAGTTCTTCCAAGGGATAGGAGTAAAGCCACAATTCCATACAATTTCATTAAATTTCCTTTCCTTGACTAGGACTTGTAGAATTAATAGCATTTAACAAGGCATAAATCTGCTTCTGAGCTAAATGCAAAAATCACACCACTCTGGAGGGAAGTAACAAGGTATGTGAAGTTTTTGACCTCTCTTTACTAGCCAGCAGGGATACTAAAATCTGATAAAAAGCTTGATAGCCTTGCTCATTTGCAGCTTGATCCTGGGAAAGATGGCTCAGATTGAACTCCACCTGGTGGCTGCCTGAGATATTGCACTCTGAGTTCATTCAGCACCCCTTTGAGTTTTTACCAAAGTCAAACCACCAATACTCTTATTAAATCTCACCTGTTTGTCACAGTCGATTCTACTATTCTTCCCTTCTTCCAAATCAACCACTAATTCTCAATGTGTTCTCTTCTAGTGGATTCTCCCCTCAAAACCACACACACACACACACACACACACACCCCACACACATACACACCCTTTAGTATTTAGCTATAACCCAGAAAGAACTAGAAGTTTGCAGAAGAAATTAACTAGTCTAGTTTATTCAATTAAGCAATTGAATAGAATAATAACATCCTAATCCTGGAAACTTAGAGGTCATGTCCTACCCTTTAATTTTTACAAAGGCAAGGTAGTTGGCACAGTGAGTAGAGTACTTTCCTGGAATCAGGAAGATCTGAATTCAAATCCTCAGATATTTATCAGCTGTGTGACCTTGGGCAAATCACAGAGGCACACCTATGTTTGCCTCAGTTTCTTCAACTGTAAAATGGGGATGATAGTAGTACCTACCTCACAGGGTTGTTGTGAGGATGAAATAAGACAGTATTTGTAAAGAATTTAGCACAGCATCTGGCACATCATAGATGTTATATAATTACCATTTATTATTACAGAGGAAGAAACTGAGACCCAGAGAGATGAACTCTCTTCCCTAATATAACTCAGCTTATTACAGGCAGAGCTAGCACTGGAATTCATGTCTCCTGGTGCAGTGTTCTATTCCATCAAGCTGACTCTTAATTCTACAGTATTTCTAAGTCCATAAGCTTTAGTATGAAAGGCCATGCTGCCTCTCTTTGTGCCTGGGTATAATAGCATCTGTTTTCCTGCTCCTCAGGGGTTTTTTCACTTCCTTCCACTTTTGTGCCTGTGGTTCAGTGGTTAAGATCACCGGAAGTCTGACCACTAAACAAATGGGGCAGCACTGTAATGAAGTATATAATAGTCATGGACAAAATAATGGGTGATACATATTCTAACATTCTTCATGAGGAACAGATGTTTTTTAGAAAAGTACTTTCCTCTAGCAATCTGCCTTACACTGTACATAAATGGTACTGGCAGAATGCCCATAAAGGCAATTTTATCCCATAAATGAGAAAAGCTGAGTAATGAGTAGGCTCTGAATGTCTTCCTTCCGAGTGGTACAGCCTTGGAATCTAGGGTAATCTTTAGACCATTCTTTCTTCAAATAGAACATATATTATATTTATCTTTCTCCAAGTTACTTTTATGCCAGAAAGTAAACTTCAAAAAAATAGATCATCTGAAGAAGTTAATTACTATCTCTGTTTCCTCCAAATAGAGGTTAGTTTTATTTTTAATGGGTAAATATGTAAACTTTAAAGATGCTAAGAAAAAATCGTGAAATGGTAACTTTTCTCCTTTCTTAAAAATTCATTCCATTGTACATTTCAGAGTTAAAGTCAATTTCACCTAATATTTATTCAACAAATGTTAGGTGCTTACTAAAAGCATCACACTACAGGACAATCCAAAGACATATAGAACCTTGTACCTGCCTTCAAGAAGTTTATACTCTAGTAAGGAGGAAAGGAAAAGCAAATAACTATAAAGCAAAGCAAAACTTAGGGTTCTAGGACAGCAAGGTAGCACAATGGATGGAGCATCTGCCAAGAGTCAAGAAGAAGCAAATCCAAATCCTGCTTAAGATTGCATTTACTAGCTGTGGTACCCTGGGCAAGTCACTTAATCTGTTTGCCTCAGTTTCCTCATCTGTAAAATGAGGATAATGTCACCTACCTCCCATGGTTGTTGTATGGTTCAAATGAGATGTTTGTAAAACACTTAGCACAGTGCCTGGTACATAGGAAGTCCTATGTTAGCTGTTATTAACATCATCATCAGTGGTGTCTAACAGCGGTGTGGTGGGTGGTGTTATGGCGAGATGAGAACATGGCTGTTTTAGTTGCCCCATCTTTTTTGTGGGTCTGGCTATTCCTCCCCTTAGGTGTGATTTCCTCACAGCCATGCCTTTGGCCCTTCCTCTTCTGGAGGAGTGGCTTTCTTTTCAAACCAGGCCGAGAAAAGCTATGGGAAGAAAAATTATGAAGACTCTGCCTCGGCACTAGTCATGGCCACCATGATGGTTAATTTCATTGCCTACAGGACCCAAGTATAATACCTGCCCTGAAATACAAACTATCAATAACCATATGGAAAAATACCCCAAGTTTCTTATAATAAAATAACTACAAAATAAAACAAATCTGAGGTTTTACCTGACACCCATCAGATTGGTAAAGATGACAAAAGATGAAAATGGTCAGTGTTAGCAGGGGTGCGGGAAGACCAGGACACACTGTCGGTGAAGCTGTGAATTGGTCCAACCAATCTGGGAAACAGTTTAGAACTATACTAGAAAAGTCACTAAAATGAGCATCGCCCTACATTATGCCAACTGGGTCTATAAGCCAGAAAAGTCAGAGACAGAAGAAAATATTCATAAAAATATTTATAGTGGCTTTCTTGTGGCAGCACAAAACCAAGGGGTGGAGGAGCCCATCAATTGGGGAATAGCTGGAAAAATTGTTAAGGAAGGTAATAGAATATTATCGCACCATTAAAAAATGACAAATATAAAGAAACTGAAGAAATTTTTAAGGTTTTTATGAGCTGACTAGAGCAAAGTATGCAGAAACCAAGAGAATAATTTACACAATAGTCATAGTATCAAGGAAAACAATATCGATAGACATCAGAACTCTGATCAATAAAGTGATTAAGCTTGACTTTAGATGTCTGACAGTGAAATATGCCATCTTCCTCTCAGGAGCAAAGTGCAGAGGGAGTTATATGTTTTCAGATATAACCAATATGTTGATTTATTTTGCATTGTGTTTTTGTTTTAGTGGTTAGAGAGCTGCCCTTTAACCCAGAAAACCTGGGTTTAAGGGCTACTTGGGATGTATACATACTTTGTGATCATAAACAAATCAATTACTATCTCAGTGCCCTTAGGCCATTTTTTTAAGACCATAGGTTGCAGAAAAGATAATGACCTACATTGGTAGGGGGAATTTCCTCACTAGGGAATTCCCTATATCCATAAACTCACCGGTCCAGTCCCTGTACTTCACCGAAAGGATTGGAGTCTGAGGTTATTGGAAAGCAGCAATGATTCTTTTTTTTGTTTTAAGCATCAACATTTTTTTAATTGGGATGATTGTGGTCAGAAGTTATTGCAAAATAACAGAATTTTTCAGAAATCAATAATTAAAAAAATTAACTTATCCTTACTTAATAGCGAAGTAGACTATCCATTGTAGACCAACTTTGTTGACAATTAAAAAAAAATCTCTCAACTTGCAAAATATTTACCATCCCTTTTTATGCTAACCAATGTTGTAGTAAAGATGCAGAAGCTGTCAAGAAGACTAATAACCTAAGTATGATATAACATGCTGACTATTGTGGATTCAGATTAAAGATTTTTTTTAATTTACTTTCAGGAATCCTAATTTCTTTTTTTAGCTTCTGATTAATTTGTTCCCCCAGATTCTTTGCTGGTTGTAGTTTGCATAGGTGTTATAAAATACCTTTAATAGTTATTTTATTGAAGAAATATCTCATCCCAGATTATTAAAAATAGAATTCTAATTTATAGTAAATCACAACCCTTTCTATAATACAACTTTATTTACAAATTGCTTTTTTTCTCTTCCTTGAGTGTTTCCTGGCTGTTGCTTGAAAATAGTAGTTATGCCCCCTGTATCATATTGTTGTGTGTGTAAAATACATCATTTATAAACATATATACTATAAGGTATATTATTATACATAATACTATGTAATATGCATATCATACAGTATATTATGCATAACATGTAATGCTATTATACAATACTACATTTATTATATATTTATGTTATGTATATAACATAATAACAATATACAATACTACATTTATTATATATTTATGTTATGTATATAATTTATACGTAATATATTCATCTAACTACTTCAAAAAATGATTTTGTATAAGAGAGCTCTAGAGAGGTCAGCTATGTTAATTTCAAAGAGCTCCAATCTTCAGTGTGACGTTGCCTAGCAACCTGTCTCTTTTGTGGGTATAGAGACTGGAGCTGATTCTGTTCTCAGGCAGGGATGTCTTCCTAATATGAGTAGATCTTAGCAAGGGATAGCACACAAATCCCTTCATCCTCTCCTAACCATCTTGGATCTTCACATGCAAAGATCCATACACTTCATTTTTTCAAGCCTTAAATCATACACAGATATATTGGAAGGAAGCCGAATACATAAGGTCTAACAAGAGAAGCTCCCTATATCCATTATATTGGGAAACATTCATAAAATTCTCCCTCTTTTGCTACCTTTCTTTCCATAAAGCAGACTTTCCCAAAATTCCTAAAGGCAGTTAGTTACTCATCAATGAAATTCGAACTGAGTGCTAAGTATCAGTTACTATAGCAACAGGAGCCAGAAGGGCGTGCTTTTCTCCTTAGGTGCAGGATGGCTGAAATTTGTTCAACCAGGGTTCAGTGGTACTTGAGCAGCATGCTCACTAATTAGAAATCAGGCACCTATTTTTTTTAAGTACTCCAATGCTTTTCTTCTAAGCTCCATCTAAAAAGCAAGCAATCCCTTTGCAATTTCTGAAGCTAGTGACTTGATATACCTAAATTTGTACAGTAAAGATGTTGATGCATAGGCACAGAGGAGCAAAAAGCAACAAATGTGTAGTAACAATCAGTGAGTGGAATTCATATAAAAATAAAAAGTCTTAAGAGTCTTAGGGCTAAAAGGCACCTTAGAAAGAAAGAATCTTAATATGTTGTTCGAGGACCAGCTATACCTTACCAAACCCCAGGGTATAGCCTGTCTGAGATTTTAGATGATGATGATGATGATGATGATGACAAAAACAGCAATAATAATTTACCTAATTAGCCCAGTGGAAAATAATAGGCCAGTAGACCCTTAACTACCTGCCCTTTATTCTATAACAAGTTTAATTGATTGCTACCAGGTGTCATGCAAAAAAAAACCTGACTAGATCAGTCACTCTAATTGAAGTTGAATGTAATTAACTTTTTAATTACATTCAGGTGGCCAATGCATGTGGATTTCTGATTATATGACCCACCATTGTGGAAAATTATCTAGTCCAACTTTCTTATTTTACTGAAATGCTCAAATCTATCTGTGACTGCATCAATTTGAATATTCCTATAATCAAGTAGATTACAAGCCATTTGCGCCTGCCATTCTGGATGACTCTTGTCCAAGTCTTTCCATGAGTTTGCAGAGGATGAGCGGAGTTACCCACCTAGCTGGGTCCCCTTTTAGGCAGCTCGATCTACTCACAGGTTGTGTTTGTCCTTTGTTTTTGAAGAGGACCGTGGCATCAGGGAAATGATAACATGACTTACAGTTGACTTTGACTTGAGTGAGGGAGGGCTGTGCAAGGTCACCAGCCTCACTTTCTCCTCCAGAGCCATCTGGATCCAGTGACCTGATATTCATCAGGATGACTGGAGATGACCCAGGATGCAGTGGCAGACCCTGGCCCTTTTAGACTCAGGCCTTTTCATGTACTCACTTAGAGTGAGGTAATGCTCATTCATCAAATAGGCCTCTTTAAGAAGTGAGTGAAGGGATGGCCCCTTTAATTAGAAAAAAAGAAAAAAAATCAAGCTGGGAGGGGAAACAGTAACCATTGACATTCACTCTTAGCCAGGAGGGCCTGAAAGGGGACCCAGCTAGTTGGGTAACTCGCTCTCCCTCTCCATCTCCATCTTAACTTAACTTGGGATTTACTGGCTTTCTGCCTTTCTTTCCTTCCTCCAAATCTTAAATCCAGTTCGCTCTGAAGCTCACAGATTGGACCACAATAGGTCCCTGCCCAAGCCCCACTTAATGTCTGTATTTTGGGCCCTTCTGGCCTATGTCAATGGTAATTTCTCTTTGGAACAGCAACCCTGAGGGTCTTCCCCTCCCAGCTTGTTTCTTTTTTTTTTTTTTCTAATTAAAGGGGCTATCCCTTGACTTTTTTTTTTTTTTGGAGGGGAGAAGGCAGGGCAATTGAGGTTAAGTGACTTGCCCAAGGTCACACAGCCAGTAAGTATCTGAGGTCACATTTGAACTCAGGTCCTCCTGACTCCAGGACCAATATTCTGCTCACTGCCCCACCTAGACTTACTTCTTAAAGAGGCCTATTCACTGGATGGGCATTATCTCACTCTAAGTGAATGCATGAAAAGGCCTGAAAAGGGCCAGGGTTGACCATTGCATCCTGAGTCATCTCCAGTCATCCTGATGTATATCAGGTCACTGGATCCAGATGGCTCTGGAGAAGAAAGTGAGGCTGGTGACCTCACACAGCCCTACCTCACTCCAAATCAAAGGCAACTGCAAGTCATGTCATCATCTGCCTGATGTCATGGTCCTCTTGGAAAATGGACAAACACAGCCATAAGTTTGTAACAGAGAATCTAACCAAAATGGTTAGATGGACCTTCCACACTTCATCAAGAGGATACATGAGAGCACTTTTGGGCTATCCATCTGTCATCTCTCATCCTCAATACCTGACCAGTCCTTCTCTGTTTCCTATCATACATTTTCCTGTGACATCTTTTATTCCTGTTCTTTTTTTTTAGGTCCTCAAGTGCTACAGCCTGTTCACAACTACCATGTACTTTTCCATTAACTTCAGTGTAATATTTATTTTCACTTCTTTGGAGACCATTGTGTTTCATGTGTCACCGCCATGAAAAAACAACAGTAAAAAAAATTGATATTAAAAAGATGGGTCTTTGTTTCAGGAAGAAGTTTGTGATCATTACAAAAGCTTTGCAGTTTCCTGCATGCAATCCAATCCCCTCTCTTTCTCTTGTTTAATTCTAGACTCAATTTTTTTTGTATTATCTGTCCCAGAAATAATGATGGACAAGTTCTATGGGTTGTCCATGTAACTGCGTGTCATAATGTAAGCAAGAGATATCCACTCACTTTTTCCTGTATAGATGATCAGGCCAAACACTTTTGAGTAGTTACAGATCTCTTCCAGGAAACTGAAGTGTTTTGGGGTTTGATGCAGTTATCACAGTGTCATCCACAATTTGGGGCACCTGTAGAACCTCACCACCCACCAGGAATCTTTCTTCACTTTAGACTCCGCTCCTTTTCTCCTCCATCACAATGACAAACACTTCTGGAAAACACACATCTCTTTTATGATAGCTGATGCTTGAAGTCAGAGGATCATTGAGCATGATCGTCCATGTTTTTAATAGCTATCAATGAATCTTGTTTTTAAAAATGAAATTAGCTAATTATTTTTTCTTAAATCCTGGTTTTGTTTATCAATTCATGGTCTTTTATTTTCATATATTATTAACATCTTCTTTAATTTTCAGAATTTCTACATTGTTATTTTGTTGGGAATTTTTAATTTATGCTTGTTTATTCTTAACTGTATGTTTCATTCATTGAGTTATTCTTTATTTTGTTAATGAAAAATTTTAAAAATAAAATTTTCCCCTCAGAACTTCTTTAGCTGAATTCCATACATTTTGGTATATTGTCTCGTGATTGTCATCTTCTTTGATGAAATTTTCTACTGTTTCTATAATTTGTTCTGTAACAATTTCCTTAGAACTATTTGAGTCTCCAATTACTTTTTAAATACATTTTTATCGATGTCTTTTTAAAATCCCCAAAACTGCTTCTCTCATTCCCAGAATTCGATCCCATATGACAAATAGTAGTTATTTAAAGATAAAAAAGAGGAGGATAAATCAGGATAACTGATCAGGACATAAGAATGTCAAGATATTTCAACATGTGACACTTAAGCATTTCCCACTTCTGCAAAGGGGTGGTGCGGGAGATATTTTCCCTTACGCTTTCTTCAAGTTACGTTTAATCTTTAATTTTGTGACGCTCAATGTTGATTTGTGTGTGTTGTTGTTATTGTTATTTTAATTTACATTACTGTAGGATTTGTACGTTGTTTTATTACTACTGCATACTTCACTCTCATCGATTCATTAGATCTTTCCACGTTTCTCTTTATTCATTATATTTTCATTTCTTACAGCTTTTTCATTCACATAGCAAAATCTGTTTAACCATTACCCAATAGATTGATGTCTACTTTGTTTCTTGTTCTTTGTTACCACAAAAAACACTGATATAAATATTTCGGTGTATGTGAAGATTCTTTTTATCAGTGGCATCTTTGGGATAAAAGCTTTATGATAGAATCTCTAGATGAATGCCTTTGGACATTTTAGTCATTTTATTTGTGAAATTACAAATTGCTTTCCAAAATGGTTGTACACAGTTCCTCCAACAAATATATGAATGTAAGTGTGCCTGGCCTCCAGTACCTCCTGCAACATTGACTATTCTCAAATCTTTTATCACCTTTGAGACTTTTCAGACTATAAGGTAAAAGCTCAAGGTTGTTTTGACTTGTATTTCCCTTAATATTAGTGATTTAGAGATGTCTTTCACAATATGTGCATATCTATTATATGTGTAACAAATGCACTGTGAATGGAAAGCAAACATATAAATGTCTGTTAATTACACATATATGCAAACATATATATGCTATATGTGTATATATTATGTAAACATATAAACACATATAGCTATGTTTATTTATCTTGGATAAGAAACCTTAATTAGGGAAATTTATAGAAAGATTTTTGACTTATTTAACTCCTTCCCTTCTTATCCTAGGAATTAATGTTGCTTGAACAGAAGCTTTTAAGTTTCATGGAATCAGAGTTATCCATCTTATCTTTTGTAATTGCCTCTGGCCTTTTTTTTGTTTGTTTGTTAAGAATACATTTCCTGTGGGTGGAGCCAAGGCAGCAGCTGGCAAGCAGGGACTTGCCTAAAGCTTTCCCCCACTTGCCTCCAAACACCTATAAAAAATGGCTCTGAACAAATTCTAGAACTGCAGAACCCATGAAATAGCAGCGGGAAGCAGGGCTCCAGCCCAGGACAGACTGGATGGTCACTGGGTAACGTCTATCACATAGAGCTGGGAGCGGAGCAGAGGAGAGGCCAGCATGGGCTGTGCCTGGACCAACCAGACCGGGAGCCAGACGGAACAGGCCCTAGGGCCCTGAATCAGTGAGTTGTGGCAGTTACCAGACTTGTAACCCATAAACACCAAAGACAACAGAGATGATTAGTGGGAAAAAACTGCTGGGACAGAGTGAAAGGAGTTCACCGTGGGCCACCACTCTAGGGGTAGTGGAGGTGATGCAGCTCTGAGGCTTCTTCCAGAGCTACAGCTGCAGTTGCTTCCAGTCCCAGGCCCACCTGGTGGGAGGAATTAAGTGGCAGATCAGAGCAGGAGTGCAGAGCCTGCTTGGATCTGAGTCGTGGTCCAGGTTGGCAGTTCTTGGGCGGGGAGAAGCACTGCTGTGGCAGAGCTTGCTGTGTAGAAATAGCTCTGAAAACAACAGTGCAACCCCTCAAGCTTGGCACAAAGTACTCTCTACTCTACAAGCAGTTATACCACAACAAAAAGCTCAAGGGTTAAGTAGTTGGCTGGGAACATGGCCAGGCAGTGAAAATGCACCCAGATTCAGTCTCAGACTTTGGAATCCTTCTTTGGTGACAAAGAAGACCAAAACATACAGCCAGAAGAACTCAACAGAGTCAAAGAGCCTACAAAAAAAGCCTCCAAGAAAAACATGAACTGGTCTCAAGCCATGGAAGAGCTCAAAAGGGATTTGGAAAAGCAAGTTAGAAAAGTAGAGGAAAAATTGGGAAGAGAAATGAGAAGAATGAGAGAAAACCATGAAAAACAAGTCAATGACTTGCTAAAAGAGACTCAAAAAAATACTGA
>JAQQSZ010012965.1:0-11879 GCA_028646595.1 Phalanger gymnotis | reverse complement strand
GGGGCTGGGAGGTCCGTGTGGGACCTACCTTACCCAGAGACCATCCAGGCTGTCCTGGGGTGGGGCCCTGCTTCCCTCTGCCACTTTGTGGGTTCTGCAGCTCTAGAATTGGTTCAGAGCCATTTTTTTATAGGTTTTTGGAGGGATTTGGTGGGGAGCTCACGCCAGTTACTGCTTTCTGGTCGCCATCTTGGCTCCGACCCCCCCCCCAATTCGAATTTTTAATGTTTTGTTTTCTTCCTTTATCTTCTCTATCTCCTTCTCCATTTGGTTGATTTTACTTTTCAGTGAGACATTTTCTCCATTTATATTCTGATTTTCCTTAATCAATTCCCCGATTTTAACTTTTAAAAATTTGTTTTACTCATTGATTTTTTTTTTCAATTTTTTCTTTTACCTCCCTAATTTGGCTTTTAAAGTCCTCCTTGAGTTCTTCCAGTAATGCTTTTAGGTCTGGAGACCAGTTCATTTTCCCTTTTGAGGTTTCAGATGTGGGTGTAGTGTGTATGCTGCCCTCTTCTGAATTGGTATTTTGATCATCGTTGTCTCCGTAATATGAATCTATCGTCTTTGAAAGCTTCTTGCTGTACTTTTTCATTTTTTTTTCCTCCTGGTTTCCGAAGTGGATCTCTGCTTCTGCAGCTCAGGGGGCTCTGTCCCAAGTTTCTTGTGTTGGGATCTAGCTTTATGTACTATGGTCTCTGGTTTTGGGAGGTGTGGGGGAGGGCTGGTCTGATTGCTGGTGGTTCTCCTCTTCCCCAGGACTGTTCTACAGAATGGATTGTCTCACCTCTTGTCTGTGCAGGTGTCTGCCACTTCCCCTGGCTGTGCAAAGCCAAGTCTGGGGTCCTGGTGTTGACGTTAGTTAGCTCTACCCCCTGGGGCTCAGTTATTCTCATTCTGCTGAAGTGGGGCCTGCTGGGACACCTCTCTTCCTGCACTAGTCTCCTTCCTCCACCACAGGAAGGCCCCTTTCCCCCTCTTCTCTTGCTACTGAAGCCCCTTTTCTGGCTTCTCTGTTTCTCCTGAGGTTTTATTCTCTGGGTTTGTTCAAGGGAGGGATATGAGCCATTTTACCTGGCCATCAAGACTCCTGGAAGTTCAGGAAGGCAAGTTTCAAACCTTTAGACTGTGGGTTGGAGGCCTCTGGGCAGGCTGCTCCCACAGCCACAGGCTCTCTACCAGAGATGCAGGCTGGGTGGATTCCTCTGCTGTTCCTGGTTGGTTTGGTCTGGTGCCAATCCGTGTGCCTGGCGCTCCTTCCCCTCTTGGTATACTAGTGGCTTCTAACTCTCTCACATCTGCTCAGATTCACTTTTTTAGATGTATGTGACAGAATTTGTGAGAGAGCTCCAGTAGTTTCTTCCTTTCACAGTGCCATCTTGGCTCCACCCCTATAGCAACTCTTTTTTGTGGTGACCAAGAAATGGCAATTGAGGGGATACCCATCGATTATGCGATGGCTGAACAGATTGCGATATATGATTGTAATGGAATACTGTTGTGCTATGAGAAATGATGAGTAGGTGGAACTCTGGAAAACCTGGAAAGACTCATATGAAGTGAGCAGAACCAGGAGAACATTGTACACAATAACAGCCACACTGTGCAGGGACTGATTTTGATAGACTTAGCCCTTCTCTGCAATTCAAGGACTTAAAACTTTTCCAAAGAACTCGTGATGGAAAATGTCATCCACATCCAGAGAGAGAACTATGCAGTCGAAAGGCAAAGTGAAGCAGAGTCAATGATAAAAACAGGCTGTAGTAGGGGAAAGACCAATCTTTCATATTACTATTAGACATATAAGAAATTTCAGAAGGAAAACTCTTGCCCATTTCTGACCTTCAACCTTATAATAAAATAAAGTCTATCATTCAGTAAGTACTGCAGGGTTTCTCTGACACTTTGAAATAGATTGCCCCACCCCTTTGATGAAATAGCAGTTTAGTCAATGAAATAAGGTTAATTATTCAAATTCTGACTAGTAAAACAAAATAAAAAATTTGAATATTGAAAAAGACACTGGGGCTTGGATCAATATTGTAACCATCAGGATGCTAAAGAACTGACTATTGGTAAAACTAAAAATTAAAAATGAAAATCCCATCAAGATTCTCACTTACTGAAAAAGGTGATAGACCAATAGTGAGGAATGTGATATGGATCATGAGGCATGACCAACATTTTAATTCTATTGTGTTTAGAAGAATAATTGGAGGAGAAAAGAACATAAATCAAACATCACGATATTAAAACAAAGAATATTAATAAAGACTAGTCCTGTGCAGTAAGAATAGGCTAATATGTGTAATTAAGAGACACATAGGAAAAAGTATATAAACTGTCACATAATGAAAAAAGCAAAATATATGTACATATACAGCAATATTAGGAAAAGTGAATCAAATTCTTTAGTAATCAAACTACCAATAGAGGTCCTTGAGAAAAGTTATTGTAATAGTTTTGCCTTATCTAGACAAGGAGATAGGAAGACTATTAGGAACAAATGTTAGGGACAAAATTTCAAAAAGTGAGAGGAGAATATTTCCAGAAAAGTCTATGATAGAAAAGCAAAAATAATCAATTAAATTTATTTTTAAGAAGAAATTAGTTGAATTGTGGTTTCATTAGCAACAGTAATGAGGCTACAACAATGATATTTTGAAATTGATTTTAATTATCAATTATGCAGCATGGTTTTTCAGAAGACTGGGACATTTTAAATTGATGATAAAACATCAATTATTTTTTTAAATTTTAAAATTTAATTTAAAATTTATAATTTTGTATCATTAATATATATATATATATAACATTAACTATGTACCAAGTACTGTGCTAATAATTTTGCAAATGTCATCTCATTTTATTCTCATGTCAATTCTGAGAGATAGATGCCTCATCGTAATTGTACAGGAAATTGTTAAGGAAATGGAAGTAAATAGAAGGTAAGTGACTCAGCCAAAGTCAAGCAGCTAGGGAATCTCTAAGATCAAATTCAAGTTCGTGTCTTCTTCATTTGAATCCCAACACTATCTACTGAATCAACTAGGTGTTTGTTTAAAAGAAGTTATCTTAAAGTTGAACAAGATCATACAATTTGACCTGAAAGGAACCTTAGAGATTATTTCATAAACCCCCCTCATCTTATAGATGAGGAAATTGAGAACCAGGAAAGTAAAATGATTTGACTAGAATTCAAAGCCCGGTGCTATGACTACAAATCAGGAACACATTCCACTGCATTTCTTTGCCTGTATTTGAGGCAACATATTCCTGTAAAGTTATTTTTTTTTTAGAAATTGTGCATAGGAGACTATCATGATACTGAATTTGTTTTGTTTTCAAAGTCTCCTTCATAGATTATTTAGAAAGATTTAAGAAAATTTCTACCTAATTGTTACCTATCCTTAATCTGTTAAGATGTTACCAAAACATCACGATTCTCCTCTGAAGTTGTCCGCATCTTGGGTATTTTGATCTACCCTTTGACTCAACAAATCTTAGTTATTTCTCATTTCCTCAGGGCCTTGATAGTTGACCCTATCGTGCTTAAATTTTAGTCCTGAGGCATGAAGATGTATGTTTGTTTTCAGGGTATAGAGGTGCTTTAATTGTGTTATACACACACGTAAGACTATCAGTGAATGTAATATTTGAGATATTCAATAAATAAAATGTTATGAGAAACTCACAGAGGGAAGGGTATAATGCAGAAAAGGTCAGAAACTAGTAGAATAAGCTTAGAGTTAGATCCAGGACTGGTTAAAATAATTAGAACTGGATATGACAAAAAAGTCATCTAGTCTGATATGTGTTATCACTGCATCTTATACTCCAAAGCAGTTGCTCTAGCATTTCCTTGTAATTTCTTCTTTCCCTAGTTTAACTTAAAATGAAATCTTGTATACCCTTTAGCTTTCCTCAAAAGCTATCATTTCATTGTTTTTTTCATCTGGAACTGCTAACACTATTTTAAAATAACCTTGCTTTGCCATCTCTTCCTATTTATCCTCTATTAACTTGCTTCTTTTCATCGTCTATACATATGTCTCCCTAACCCCCCCCGCCACATTTCTCCCCACATTTACCTCTCTCCATGTAATATTTCCTTTCTGTTTTTTAGCAAAATGAATTAATAAATAGGTGATGACTTGGGCACTGTACTGCATTAAAGTACAGCAGGAAATTTTTCTCCTTTAAGTCTAGACCAAAGTAGATCACCCAATTCAATTCATAAGGACAGTTGATATATTTAGTTCTACCTGGAATATCATCCTTAGGACATTTTACATTGCACTTTTTACTGTGGTTACACATGTGAACAGTGTTGGCAACAAGTATTTGAAAGAGAGCTTTAATCTCATGAAGTCGATGAAATGCTGTCAGGCATGGACAAAGTGTCTGTCAAATAGTGTTCTGAAAAAATAGACAGAGTGAGTCAGATAGTAACTGGGCAACAGCTTTCTTGTACTTTTTCATCATCTTCAGAGTTTCTAATCTCATTTGCATGTAACATTTGAAGTTATGTTCATTCTTTTTCATCAAAAGTTTCAATTGAAAATATGCTCTTCTTTCTAAATATATATAAAACATTTTTTTCCTGAGTGAGAGAGTGTAGAATATAGCATTTTATATATTTCCCAACTCCTGAGAATTCTTTCCTGTCATTCTTCTGAGAAGGAACAGAATTCTAAACTTCATGTTCTTCTATCTCCTGAATGCTTCTCTGTTGTACAGTCTGTAGAGTTAAAATTCAGAAGACAGATTTGAGTGTCAGTCCTCACTCCCACATTTATGACATATAAGATGATATGTTCTCTTCATTCCTAAGTTTCTTCTTCTAATAGGCTTAAATAATGCTTCCTACACCACAGGGATGTTTTAGGGAAATTGCTGTGTATAATTACAAAGTATCACAGTGATCTGCCTAAAGCATGGGTATATGTCAGTCCCCATTAAATTAAGAAAACAAAAGTCATCCCTACCATATCCTATATCATATATAAAATCCTCTCCTTGACTTCTAAAGACCTTCATAGTGTGACCCTTCCAACTTTTCCATCATCTAGACTTTTACTCCCTATTAGATACTCTGTAATCCAATGATACTGACATCCTTGCCTTTCTTCTCAAAAGACACTCCATCTAATTCAGTCAATTTTCACTGATTATCACCCACACTGAGAATATTCTCCTTCCTCATCTCTGCCTCTTGGTCCCTATGTCTTCCTTCAAGTCTCGTCTGAAGTTCTACCTTCTGCAAAAAGCTTTTGCTAATTCCCCCTTAATGGTAGTAAATTAGATAAATCTTGCTTGTGCATAGTTTGCATCTTGCCTCCTCCATTAGACTCCAAGACCCTTGAGAATAGGGACTGTTTTTGCCCTTGTTATTACAAGCACTTAGCACAGTGCCTGACACATAATAAGCACTTAGTAACTGCTTCTCCACTATTAGTTGATATTTAGCTAATAATATTCAGTAGGTTAATTTGAGTCTAAGTCTGTGTGGATATATTTGTTCTTAATATAACTATTCAGTTGATGACTGCTATCTTTATTAGTAATTGTTATCAAAATTATGCTCATTAAAACAAGTCAAAGGGAATAGGAATTTGTTGTAGGTATAGTCAATGCTTAATACTATTTCTTGATTCTCTTCTTTATTCTCTTGTTTTTAAAAGATCCTCTTAATTGTATGGTTATAGGAATCACAGAAACAGATAATTAGATCTATTTGACAGTAAAATATCAACACATTTACTACTGTGAAATGGACATTTACTATCTAAAGAATTCTATCTACCCCATGGACAAAAACATCTACAATTATAGATAGTGTGTTTTTTCCTCTCGTTTTTTTCTTTCACTAACTACATAGGTAAAAATGAACTGAAGCTTTTTTCCTCCTAAGCTGTTGTGAAGCTCATTGTTATGTTGCTGGCTTGTCACCCCACTCTGCACAGTTTCATCGACATGGTTACAAATTCAATTCTTCAGGTTTTCACTTTGATTAATGAGGTAAAACTCAGGACAAAAAGAATTGAAAATTTATTAAAAGTACATCAAGGTAGCAACATGTTGATAGGCTGATCACTGGAGACCAGAAGTGTATTAAAGATGGAGTGAAGTTTAGTTGGTAACTTGCGTAATGAGATAAAGACAATTCAGCTAGGTTCCCATCAGCACAAAGGGATGGGCCATTGCATCTCACCTCATCCTCAAGGTAGCAGGTACATGATAATCTCTAGGTAGAAACAGGTAGGGGATGATCTGGTACATGGTGGATAGCATGTAATAAAAAGCTGCAGACAATGTGACACCTTCCCCAACACTGATTGGCAAGTAGGTCTGGGAATAATTGGTTACTGAGTCAGCATAACTTTCAGTAACAATCCCCAAGCAAAGTATTACCTAAAGTATAAACAGAATATAATTTCCTACATGAAATATATGAAGGTCCCTTGAACTGCTTCCAATGTCCAAGAACATTTTTTTTTTTACCAGGCCCATCTTAGTGCCTGGTAGAATCACCAGATGAAAATTTCATCTTTATAATCAGACAGATAAATGTAGAGAAGGGCTTTGATGAAATGCAGATATTATTTAAAAGGGGCAAACCTGATAGCCACAATATTAATTAAGAGTATATCAAACATTATCAGATGGGCAAGTCTGTCACCCACTGAGTCCTGGGAAACAAAATCACCATATTATTAGGTTTTGCTTGAGTGAGGATCAACACAATAGAAGAGTGAAACAGTCCTGCTCCTGGGAATAACCTGTGTTTATGTCTCCATTGCAGCCTTGGACAAGTAACTTCACCTCTATGAGCATCAGTTTCTTCATTCTTTAAATAATCTTGAAGATGAAATAAATTCAGTTTCCACCACTTTATTTACTTGTGGAACTTCAGTTAAGTCACATAAACTTTGACCTAAAGGGCCTCATCTATGAAATGAGGGGTTGTACTAGATGACCACTGAGAACACTTGCAGCTCTAGAGATGTTATTACCCTATGATCTTAGATTTTATCATGTCTAATGTACTTTTCAGCTCTAAAATTTCTTGATTCATTGACAAAATAAGTTACAGAGTATGGGAAGATATTGAGCAAAGGGAAACACAAGGGAGGCATTGAAGAAAGGTAAAGAGGAGATTTTCTGAGAAATAACAATGTACTATGGCAATACTTGGTGCCTGAATGGAATCCTTAGAAAAGGTTTAGAAAGAAATAGAATATCAGCTTTACCTACACTTTTGCCTAAGGCAATCCTCTCTAAATATGTTCACAATCAAGAATCACATTCCCCAGGACACAGATAGATTGATAGCATTAAATTAATCTAGCCAGGGAGAGGATTCTGGGAAGATGGTGGAGTAGATCGGAAAATTTCAAGCTCTCAAGATTTTCTTCCACAAAAGAGATAGAATAGCACCTCTGGGCAAACATAGAGCCATGAAAACAAATAAGAATAGGGGCAGAACAGGTGTCCTCTTTGGACAATAAGAGGAAACCAGAAGAAAACTTACAGAGCCAGATTTCCTACCTGTGAAAATAAATAGCTCCAGGCTTTTATCTGCTTTAACAACAAGCAGAAAGGTGCTTAACCAAGTGGAAGCCCTTGGGTTAGCTGGGTTGGCAGGCTGCCCTGGCCAGGCACTGACAGTGAGGGAGTTGGGGGTCTGACCTGGGGAAGATCAAGTGAACATCTGCTGACAAGGAATGCCAGACCCAGTTGTGCTTGAGGGAGAGTGGGGGCAAGAAGGAACCTTCACATGCCTGTTGAGTGCAGAAGCAGAGGGGCAGAATGCCCCTGCCTATGGGCACTTAAAGAAAGCTGGACATCTTGGTTTAAGTTTGGTTTAAGGTCATAGGGAAGAACTGAAGAGGATCAGAATCCAGAGGCACTCTCTACCATATCCAAAGGCTAGAGGTGATTTTAAAAACTAAATTATCACACACACACACACACACAAACACACACAAATGCAGTCAAAAGAGAAAGAACACAACCATAGAGAGCTACAATGAAAATACAGAAGACTGGGGTTCATCTTCAGAGGAGGATACTTAAGCAAAGAAACCCTCTTCTACCCCAAAGACTAAAGTCAAAGGTCACCTGCCCAAAAAGAATTCATTGAAGAACTTTGAAAAGACTTTAAAAATGAAATGAGAGAGATTGAGAAAATTTAAAAAGAAAAATAAGAGTAATACAGGAAAAATAAGATTATGACAAGAAAGTCAGCCAATTAGAAAAGGTCATCCAGAATCTCAAGGAAGAAAATGACTCCTTGAAAATCAGCATTGGGAAAGAGAAGCCAGTGAAGTTATAAGAGATGAAGAAAAAAAATACACACACACACACACACACACACACACACACACACACACATATACATATATATACGTATATATATAGAATGATAAAATAGAAAACAATGTGAAACACCTCATAAGAAAACAATAGATCTGAGAACAGATCAAGAAGAGAAATAAGAATAATTAAACTACCTAAAAGTTCTGATAAAAAAAATCTTGTACAATACACCAGAAATAGCTAAAGAAAATTGTCCTGAAGCATAAGAATAAGAGGGGAAAATAGAAATAGAAAAAAATCCACCAATAACCACCTGAAAGAAATCCTACAGGGAAAACTCACAGAAATATTGTAGTTACATTCTTAAATCCCCAGATCAAAGACAAATATTACAAGTAACAAGAAAAAATAGAATTTACATATGATGGTACCACAATTAGAATCTCATAAGACTTTGGACTGACAATGTTAAAAGACTGCAGGCCTTGGAACACCATATATCAAAGAGCAAAAGAAGTGGACCTCCAGCCAAAAATATCATGCCCAGCAAAGCTAAGTATAATTGTGAATGGAAAAAAATGGACATTTGATCAACTGTCAGACTTCCGGGAGTCTTAAAAAAACACATACACAAACAAACCCTGAGCTTAGTAGAACATTCGACATATGAGAATCATAAGAAATTACAGGGCACTCAATAAGGATAGAATGTTTACCTTTTATGTATGAAAAAATGTAAAACCTCTGTCTAAGATTGTTATTCGGAATTTAGTAGCTTATAAGAAAGATTGGGGTAGACCCGAGTATGATACAACTTTAAAAAGTAAAACCATTCAAGAATAGCTAAAAGAGTAATTATCCTACACAAATGAGGTGCAAGAAGAAGAACCAATATAGAGGAATTAGATAGGGGAGGAGGGCTGTTAGTTCTGGAAACCTACTTTCACTGGAAATGAGTTTAACAGGGGGAAATACATATATTTCTAGAAGAGTATAAAAGTCTTCTAAATTAAAAAAAAAAAGAAATAAAATTCCAAGGGGAAAGGGGCAGGGGTAGAGCATAAAGGAGGGATCTTTAGAGGGGAGAGTGAGGGAATAGGTTAAAAAGGGGGCATAGAAGGTTTTTAGCTTTAGTGGCATAGGAGGATAAGGGAGGGATTGTTGGAGTGGGGATAGGTTAGGGCAAGGTCTCAGTTAGAAGTAAAGTACAGGATTTAGGAGAGATAGGAAAAAAGAGATATATGCAAACATAAGAACAAGATTAGGAGTAGAATATCTTAGGGAAAGTTCATGTTTATACATGCATGCAAGTATGTATATGTATGTGTGTATATATACATGTATGTGTATATATCTCTCTCTCCATATATATAGTATATATGTAGTATATATATGTATATATACATATATGTACATGTATACGTACACACACATATACACACACACATATATATCCATGCTTAATTGTAGCCTTAGGGTTGTGAGGAGTGGGGAGGAAGGGGGAAAAAAGAACAAAGTAAAAAGTGTTCAACAGAGAACAAAAGAAAGCCTACAAGGAAGCAAAGAAAAGGTGGACAGCTTTCAATTTAACAATTATATAGAGACTTTCTTGAAATTAGTTATTACTATATATTTTGAATCCTTTCTTATGTTCTGCTGTGCAAGTGACATGTTTTTCTTTTCTTATTTTATATTTAAGTTTATAATGTTTCTTTTACTCATGTATTTGAGTTTTAGTATTTGTCTAAAAGAAAAGAAAAATAAATTAATCTAGCTAGAAAATGTGATACTGGAGAAAGAGCACTGGTCTTTAGTCAGCCTAAGACTCAATTTACTTCTCTGCAAAATGAGAAAATTTGACTACATTAAATCTAAGGTATCTTATAGAACTAAGATTTTATAATTTTTCATTTATAGCTCATTAGAATTCCATTTTATAATAGTAATCAGAACAGACTATAAGGGCAACAAAATGATATGCTCTAAGTAAGATAAATTGATGATGGTGATGATGATGATGATGATGATGATGATGATGATGATGATGGAGTATTGGGCTTCACTGAGGTATAACTTCTAGGAATCATAACATTTGCAAGACTTGAAAGAGACATATAAATTATTTATTCTAGCCCCCTAATTATTGATTGAGAAAACTGACATCTGAAAAAGTTTAAAGATATGGCCAAAAGCACACAACTGTGTTTAGTGTCAGGACTAGAACCAATATTTCCTGGTGCACAGTTTGTTGCTCTTTCTTTTATACTACTGTATCTCTTTGTTGTAGACCACTAAAATTGAATTAGTTGAATAAATGAGCAGTTACTAAGTTCAATTGCCTTTCTCTTTATCCATACCCCTAAACATAACCCCAAAACCCGCCGGAATATTTTGAATTCAAAGAATAAAGGTAGGCAAAAATCTTATTAGATAGAACTCGACACAAGAGTCATCTCTGAGTATCATACCTGAGAATAATGATAATAAACATGCCTTATAGATATTCATAGCCTAGGTCATAGTATATGCTCTATTTTTGGATTCCCTCTGGCTCAAATAGACATTGCAAGTAACTTACAATGAGTTAGAATACCCAGCTCTCCATACCAATCAGTAACTGCCAGACTTGTAAGAACATAGCTTCAACAATCTGTCCCTTCAGTTTTCTGACTCTTGCAGCTTCCCAACTATTCCTTTACTGGGAGCACAGAGTGCCATTAATTCTGCAATTAGCTTCATCAAACATATTCTTAGTCAACAGCAACACATTCATCTTGTGATTTAATTTTCCTTCCTCTAGGGTCTTTACAGACTGAACAACAGTTCTCTTTTTATTGCTTTTGACAAGTCATACCTGGAATCTCAGTTCTCTGGGGAAACATAATCTTATTATTTTAGGCTGAATTGCTGTGTAGGTATCAAATCTGCCTAAAGATTCTTGGCAATTTAGCATAGAAGAAGTATTTTTTTCATTTGAGTTGATTTGCCACCTTCTTGTTATTAACAGAGCAAGACTGTAGAGGTCTCTGAATGGTTGGAGAAAATGAATAATGAAAACTAACTGGTAAATGTTCTGCGTTTAGTTAATAAATGAAAGCACTGGGGGGGGGCGGAGCCAAGATGGTGGCTGGGAAGCAGTGACTGGCGTGAGCTACCCACCAAGTCCCTCCAAAAACCTATAGAAAAATGGCTCTGAACCAATTCTAGAGCTGCAGAACCCACAAAGTAGCAGAGGGAAGCAGGGCCCCAGCCCAGGACAGCCTGGATGGTCTCTGGGTAAGGTCTGTCCCACATGGAGCTCCCAGCCCCCAGCTGAGGGGAACGGAGCTGAGCCCAGCCCGCACAGCGCGAACAGACCAGATGCGGACCTACCAGACCAGGAGACAAGCGGAGAGTGTCCTGGCATCCTGAATTACTGAGCTGTGGCATCCACCAGACCTCTCAACCCACAAAGAGCAAAGACATCAGAGAAGGTTAGTGGGAAAAGCTGCAGGACTGAGTTTGCGGTTCGGCTACCGCCCCTGGGGCAGCGGAGGTGGGGCAGCTTTAGAACT
>JAQQSZ010012964.1:0-11879 GCA_028646595.1 Phalanger gymnotis | reverse complement strand
GAAGCAAAATATAGTTAGTCTTTCACAACATGAGTATTGTGGAAGGGTTATACATAATGATATCCATGGGGCCCATGTTGAATTGCTTGACTTCTTAGGGAGGATGGATGGGAAGGGAACAGGGGAGAGAGGAAGGGAAAGGGGGATGGGAAGGGAATGGGGGGATGGAGGGAAGGGCAGACTGGGGAACAGGGCAACCAGAATGTACGCCATCTTGGAGTGGGGGGCGGGAGGAATTGGGGAGAAAATTTGTAATTCAAACGCCTGTGAAAATCAATGCTGAAAACCAAACATGTCAAAAATAAATTAAAAAAAAATAAAATAAAATAAAAAAAAATTACAAACAGATCCAATACAATTCATAGTTACCAAGAAAACCTTCAACATCCGAGTTCAACAGGAAGACGTGTACAGCAGCTGCCCAGAGTCCTATGCCTCCAGGAGTGAGAGCCTTAAGCAAATAGTTCTCCTCTCCCTTTTTATACAGTTTCAAACATCATCAAACATCATCTGAGTGAACAGAACTTAGGCTCCTGTGATTGGTTCTGATGTTAGCACCTCCCTTCATTGGCCCCACCTGGAGACCCACCTTAGCTACCAATTCACATGCACATAGGCTTATAAAAATAAATAATCTGTTATTTACCAAAGTCCAGAAATGAGGAATATTTTGATTAACCAAGCATTGACTAATAGAAAATTACCCTGTATGCTACATATGGATTGCAACTTTTTGATGAATTATAATATGATTTTTTTTAAATCCTGAAATTACAGTGAATATACTTAAATTTTGATTTCATGATTCAGAAGACATTTTAGGCTCTTACAATGCTTCAAGTTCATTATGATAAGCATTAATTATCATTGTACTAACAACACATTGATGTGCTAGTTAATAAAAAAGTTGTAGTTCACATAACTTTTACTGATTTTATTGCAAATTGAAGGTTTTGTTATGATTTTGTGGTACACTACTGTTAATAATTCTGAAATTTGCAGTTCAATTAATTGAAGATTTTTCTCCCCAAAGGTGAATCATTATTCTTGAAGATCAATTTCACTATATGTAATATTTGCTTCAACACTATGGTTTTGTGATTGCAAAGCTACTTGCTACCTGTGAATATATTTATTTTTCATACATAGTTTTTATTCCTACAATTTGATTAAGTTGCCTTCTAAAAAAAACATGGCCCAATTTGGAGAGTTGCCTCATAGTCTGAACAACATCATATCTTTTGGTTATGTTTACCTAAGTCAAAGACAATATCATATTTTATTGTCATTCCACTTAACTATCAGGTTTCTAAGCCTCCTCAAATGTACTCTAGTTATAGCGAGAGGAAAAGAGGAACGATCTCAGGAGCCAATAGTCATGTACACAGTTTTTGCTGTTCCCTTGGCATGTACTCAGCAAAGATCATTTCCCTGTGGTAGTATGAGTTCCTAGACCTCAGATTGCTTGACAGCACCATGAGACACATGAAAACACCCCAAGGAAAATGCACATGTCAAAGAAAACACACGAAGAGACTGTAAGCCAAACATACATGATTCCCTATAGATTTGATTCTCCCATCTGAAGAGTCTCTATATATCTCCTTCCCTCTCTCTCTCTCTCTCTCTCTCTTTCCCTGTCTGTCTTTCTCTCTGTCTCTGTCTGTCTATCTGTCTCTCTCTCACTGAAAATACAATGTTATGGAGTATTTATTTTTCAAACTCTTTCAATAGAATTCCTCTTCTCTTTTCTTATATATGCTGGATATGAAGGAATTTAGTGGAGGAGAGAAACAGGCTTCCTTATGTATTATGTTAAGTAACTCTGCTGATTTTTTTTCAAAAATAAAAAAATATATATTTTTAAAAAAGCTAAGCTTCATATTTAGGAATCAATAAGTCTATTTAAAATATAAAGATTTCCAGTCATGGGACCAGTAAGATGACAGATTAGTTACTTTCTCCAGACTTCTTTAACTCACTAACACTTCACTAATTCTCTTCCCAGAAAGGAATTAGGAACTAGATATATAGTATTTACAGCTGGATCCATAGGAAGGAAAGAAAGAAAGAAAGAAAGAAAGAAAGAAAGAAAGAAAGAAAGAAAGAAAGAAAGAAAGAAAGAAAGAAAGAAAGATAAATAAAGAGAGAAAGAAAGAAAGAGAGAAAGAGAAAGAAAAAAGAAAGAAAGAAAGAAAGAAAGAAGAAAGGAAAGAAGGAAGGAAGGAGGGAAGGAATAAAGGAAAGAAGGAGCAAAGAAATAAAGGAAGAAAAGAACAAAGAAAATTCCCAACTATGTAAGAGTCTTATAAACCAACACATAAGAACCCAAATCCTTAAAGCACTCATTCAGTAACCACTCCCCACAAGCATCCATGTATCTTTGACACAAAGGAGACTTACAGGCTACCTCCTCCCTCCATCCCTTGGTTCCCCTCCCCCCACACTGCAAAGACCCAACTAGCACACTTCAATCCCTACCAACCTCTAAGGTGGGCAGGCAGCGAGATATTTTATGAGGTTTGTTGCAGCTCTCAGAAAGAAGACATTTCCAATTTTGCTACTCCACCCCTATAACATTCCCTATCCAAACTTTATAATGCTGAAAGAAAATCAAATGTTTCCCCACCAGGAGTTCCATTTTCTTAAGGCTGTCTATAGTCTGAGGCTAGCTCACGAAATTTCATTCCATAACACCATAACATCAGGCATATAAATTATTCAAATTAAAAGAAGGAAAAGAGTGAGTGAGAGAGAGAGAGACAGAGATAGAGAGACAGAGAGACAGAGAGTGACAGAGAGAGAGACAGAGAGACAGAGACAGGGATAATGAGAACTTTAGAAAGCAGGAAGCTGACATCCATTTATTTCTGTGTTGGAAAAAAAAAACTTCACATGTCAAAATATATGACTGATTGTTACCAGAAAATTCTTTATAATTCTTCATCATTAAATAAGTGCTAAAGTTATTTCCCAGTGATTGATGGAAATGAGGAAATAGGGTTGATAAAGCTTCTAATATACAAAATATAAAATTTTAAAGTTATGTTAAAATAAATTTTGACTAGGATTTTAATACAGTCAGAAAGTGATCCTGACTCTTCAAACTCTTCTTCATTTCCACCCTTAACACATGATTCAGAGAATGAAAATAATCCATACTTTCTAAATTCTCTTATGTTATTTTTACCTTCTCAGATTATGAATAGTATTCCAAATAAACTGAACCCAGTATGTTTATGTGTGTGTGCATATGTATGTGTGTAAATTATATATAGTGATTTGTAACATTATAGGCAGTTAGGTAGCTCACTGGGTAGAACACTGGGCCTGAAGTCAGGAAGACATCAGTTCAAATATGGCCTCACACACTTACTAGCTGTGTCACCCTGGGAAAGTCACTTAACTCTGTGTGCCTCCATTCCCTCATTTGTAAAATAAGCTGGAGAAGTACATGGCAAATCATTCCAGTATTTTTTCCAAAAAAAACTCAAAAGGAGTCATGAAGAGTTGGACAAAACTGGAAAATAACTGAAAAATGACAACATTGTAACACACCACACACAAAAATATGAATATGGATGGCCAGATTTATTGACAAATTTACTTTATTTATCTAGAGTTCCAGGAAAAGAGAGGGGGGGGGGAGAAAACAAGCATTTACATAGCGTAAACTTTGTGCAAGTCTAAGCACTTTAGAAATATTATATCATTTGATACTCACAATAACCCTGTGAGATAAGTGCTGTTATTCTTATATCACAGTTGAGGAAAATGAGGCAAACGGTGACTAAGTGACTTGCCCTACTCTTTACTTTGCCACTTGACTTGTTACTACATTTACTTTCTTTTCAAGACCTAAGACAACTAATGGATATGTTTAATGGCTACATCCTCATGAATTGCTAAATGGTTACATTTCTTTTATGAATTATCTCCAAGCTCTTCACACTCAATATTCTAAATAAAACTTTTGCTACATTACTTTTTACTAATATCTCTCTCTCTCTCCCCATACATATGCATAGACATGTATGTATATGTACACACATGTATATACATATATATGTGTGTATAAGTATATATATGAAAAAGGAAATGCCAAAACTTCAGTACTCTTGCCAAGAAAACCCCAAATGGGATCATTAAGAATCAGACATAATAGAAAAGAAAATACACACACATATACATATACACACATATATACACATACATAATATGTATTATATGTATTATTGTTTTCCTAAAGTTCCATATGTATCTATATTCTATCTTCCTTATTTTTAATGTTGAAAATGTAAATATATAATGTATATGTGTATGTACATACATATACAATATACCAAGTATATGTACATTTGTGTGTATATATATGCATGTGTGTATAAATGTATATGTGTATATATGTATATATGTATGTGTTTGTATGTGTGTGTATCCTTAGAGACACATATATACATGTTTATCATTAGGAAAACACTGAATTTCATCATATTAAACATAAAACATCCAATAGTTACAGAAAAAAACTTTTACAAAATTCAACATTCTTTTATTTCAAAAACTCTACAAAGTATAGCCATATCCTGCAAAATATCCATCTGAAACAAAAAGCTATCAAATGGAAACTCAGTAATATAGCTAGTAAGTGTCTGAAGTCAGACCATGCCATGTCCCACTCACATTCAGTAGAGCTCAGTGGCTTCTTATTCCCTACATCAAATATAAAATATTCTATCTGATATTCAAACTCTCTTATAGCCTGTCCTTCCCTACTGTCTTTCCAGTCGTCTTATATCTTATTCCTTCCCAACATACTCAGTGATCTAACAACACTGGCTTCCTTATTATTCCTTGCACAGATATTTTATGGGATATAAAATCCATCTACAACTCATTGTATTTTCACTGACATTCCCAGATTCCTGGAATTTTCTCACTCATTTTTTCCCACTTGCTGTCTTGCTTCAATTTTCAGTTAAAATACTCACTTTTCATAAGAAGCCTTTCCTGACCTGCTACTACCTTCCCTCGGACATTATCTATAATTTATCCTGTCTTTATCTGCTTTGTATTTAGTTATTCACATATTATCTTCCTTATTAGAGTGTCAACTCCTTGAGGGGGATGATTCTTTTTTAAACCTTTTTCTGTATTCAAACAACTCAGTGTACTATCTAGCACATAGTAGATGATTACTAAATTTTTGTTCATTGAACGTAGCTTTGTGTCTCAGGCATAAAGGAATTGGAAGTCTTTTCTGTACTTTCTGGAAAAGCTGTACTTTCTGGAACATATTTTTTAAAAAGTACAGAGGTAATAGTAAACTTAGGAGATAATGTCAACTCTAAAAGTCTCCCTCCCAAATATCTACACAATCCAAATTCAGTAGATAATGTTCTCATCTTGCTATTAAGAAATGTTAGCTTCTTCTTGGATCTTGGGGTAGGGGATGGTGGAGATTATTTTCAAATTCATGGTGATTTCTTGTTTTGTTTTTGTTTTGTTTTGGTGATGCTACTCTAATGTTACCTTGCTTTTATGTTGCCTTCTGTTAATCAGTCTGATGAAGGAGAAAATCTGAAGAAAAAATATTTTAAATGTCCATATGAATTGAAAGAAAGGGGAAGCAATTTCAGAGATTAGATTATTTATTAAAGGACTGATTTATGAAACCATTTCCTACAATATTATTTTTTCCTTATAGGTTTTGGACTGACAAAAGAGGAAAAAAAGATGAGCAATTGGAGTGTTAAATAAAAATTTAAATGAATTTTTGTAGAGTTTTTAGTGATAGAAAAAATAAATGAAATTATAAATGATATTTAAATAATTCAACCCATAGTTCTACGGTAGCTTCAGAAGCTTTATAAGCCAGTCAATGGATAATTATACAGTGGCAAAATTCATTCATGGTAAAATACAATAATTTTTCATGATAATAGGATTGTAGATTTGGAGAAGAATGGGACTGTTTCCTAATATCCAAACCTTTCATATTAAAGATGAGGAAATTGAGGTGCAAAGATATTAAGTGTCTTGTCTACAGTCACCGAGATAACAAGTTCAGAGCTGGATTTTGATGCTATTAAGAACCGAGAAATTAAGTGATTTGCCCAAGGTCACACAGATAGTAGGTCAAAGGCAATTTTTGAATTCATGTTTTCCACATTCTAATGCCAGTTCTCTTTCAAGTATTCCTCATTGCCTCTCTTAATACATTAAATACTGTAGATATTGTAGTCATCATTACCCCCATTTTACATGAAGAAATAGACTGAGAAAAGGTAAAGTGACTTATCAACAATTACACATCTCATAATTGTCAAAAGCAGGTTTGGAATCCAACTTTTTCCCTAGTCCAACAATCATTCTTCCCTATCCCATGCTTCTAATTATGGGCTTTGCCTAACAGAACCAAGAGAACTGAAAGGACATTAAAAATGGAGAAACCAGGGATAATATTTCCAGCTGTCTAAATAATAAATCCTGCTTTGTGCTTCTGAGTATTGTTGTCATTCTTTTGTTTTGATTCAGTTTCTTTTAGTGTGGGATTTGGAATTTCCCAATTAATAGGTGTCTCTACAACTTCAGAGAAAAGGAAAACTATATTCACTTGTCTTCCCACCTACTTTCAACACTATTGTTAATCAGTTCAACTCATCTCTCTTCTCTTCTTGAATCCTTTCTCTCCTTGTTGTTTTGAAACTTTTGGCTTGGCAAGGCCCACCCTGGATTATTCCCACCATCATCCTCTCCTCCACTCATCCACACATGCTACTAAATGGAGATAATGGAGGAAATCAGACAACTGTGCAAACTGGGTTAACTACAGATGTATGAACAGGACCCATGCTGGAGCAAAATTATCCTTTTATAGATCCCTAACTGCATATTTTCCCCATTTTCCACAGAAGCTGTCCCAAACCTTTTTCTCTCCTCAGTCCTCATACACTTCTCTCCCCACTCCTTCTCAACTGAAGACCTCATTTCATGTATTGCTGAAATACAGATATTTCTTGTCTTTTAAACCTCCCACATCATCTGTACCTCAGCCTCTTCAACAAAAGACCTCACCTCACATTTAAACAAAATGGACACTGTAAGCCATCTGCTTCCTTTTCTGTCCTCTTCGTCTTGAAGCCTGTTAAAATAAATCTCTCTACTCTTTAATAGCATCTATTTACATCTTCAATATTTAGTTATTTTATCCCATTTAAAGGTTCAATTTTAGAAAGTCAGCATCCAATGCTAAAGGCTTACTATATCCCTTTTAATAAGCTTTTAATTTTGAAAATTATGTCAAAATAGGCACATGCATCTAGTGTATGAGAATGCAGTTCTTATTTAAGATGCTAATTTAAAATGTCATCAAACTGTGTTTACTAGAAAAATCCATTGAGACTTTCTCTCTTATTTTCAAATGCATGCTAAGGGCACAGTTCTAAGTCAGATCTTTCATTACAGGAATAAAAAACATCAACCAAATACACACAATTGCAAACAGACTTAAGTCTGATCAATTAACCTATTTTCTTTAAAACCAGCAATTGTATCAAGCAGTTTAAGATATTTGGATGCCTCATTCCTAGTTGATGGGCCAACATATGCAAAGAATATCTTTCTTATTTCCATTTTAATTAGATGGCACTAAAATGGTAATTCATCAAGAGATTTTAATGCACAATTACTTATTATGGGTTTTAAATGAATGGGCACTTTTGATGAATGTAAGAGTTTGTAAAATGTGAGCCTTTTTCAAGTTCCAGTAGGGATTTTTCCCTGCACATATTTTTTACAATATTTTGAGTGGGATTTATTGATACTGCTAGCATTTATCAAAAGAATATTAGGAATACTTAAAGGAATACTTCCCTTAAATAAGCATAATAGCATTTCATAAATTTAACACTAGAAGGGATCTTAGAGACTTTGTCCAACTCTTTATTTTAAAGATGAGGAAATGAAGGCTTTGCCAGGATAAGTGACTAGTCCATAGTTTCCTCCTAGCAGTGTCTAAAGCAGGATTCAAACTCAGATTCCTGACATCAGCTCCAGCATTTTCTCTACTGTACCACTTAATATCCATTGAAGTTCTTTCAATATTTTGTTAAAGTTTCCTATGAGAGCAATAGAATGGATCACTTGTACTTTGTGGAATATTTCTAGACTGAGCTTTATGAGACATGGACAAATGTTATTTCAGATTTAGAGGTATGTTAACTTGATAAATGGAATGAAGTGAATGTCTCTAAAATCTTTGTTGGGACATTAAATTTTCAAATTAATAGGAAATAGCACTTGACTAGTATGTACTGTCTTCTGGGCCGTCATAGTCAAAATAGTTGGGGTGAGTTTTTAAGTGAAAAGATAAATAATTAGATTATTATAATCTATCTATAGCTAGAGGCAACTAGGTGGTTCAATAGAATATTCATTTTGAAGTCATGAAGACTCATCTTCCTGAGTACAAATCTGGCCTTAGACACCAGTTGTGTGACCCTGGGCAGGTCACTTAATCCTCTTTGCTTTAGTTTTCTTACCTGTAAAATGATCCAGAAAAAGAAATGACAAACAACTCAAGTATGTATGCCAAGAAAACCCCAAATGGGACTCAAAAGAATCAGATATGATTGAAGCAACTGCACAAGAACTCCATAGATAAGAAATTATTAAAAGATAAAATAAAAACCATTACTTATTTATGCTTAACTAGTTATTCTCCAGACTCTAAACACCATCTAATTCAACTGGCTCACTGTACAGATAATGAAAATGATGGTAAAAAAAGGAAGTGACATGTCCAAGGCTATACAGTTAGTAATTGGCAGAGGCAGGAATTTAACCCAAGTTTTTTGATGCTAAATCCATTTCCCTTTCCACTACTTTTGACAATAATATGATTGTTAGAATTAAAAGAGGAGGGTAATTTTTCCAATCTTGTGAGTTGACTATTTTGAGGAAACTTTTTATCTGACTTAAATAACCTATACAATTTCTATTTCAGCTCCCAAGAGTTTCTAGAGACACTGTCAGAAGAATGTGTCTTCCAAGTGCCCATTTACCATCACTTTCATGTGTAGCTGGGGATAGTGTGGACTCTTCAGTATCGAGGTGGGATTTTTCCTCAATTGTTTTCTCTAGATAAAAGATGTTACAAGGCTTTAATGTGTTAATAAGATGGTAACACCTTGCAATCTTTTCAATGAAATTTGAACATCTTTGTCTGAAAGAATTAGTGAAAACAGTGGGATGAACTGAAAATAAATCCATGCCCCTGAGGGCCATGGAAAGAATGAATTGCTACTTTGCATATAATTCATTAGATCAAAATTACACTATATGGAAAAGAAACTGACCTCTGAGGAAAAAAAAATATGTTGGAAAGGGAGAAGGGAGTTTTTTTGTTCTCTCTTCTCTACCATTAGCCATATTGCTTTGAAAAAGACCTAGTTGACCAGTTTGAACCACTTCATCCAAAAAGTAATACTCCTGATAAACACAGAGTTAGTCACACGAGAAAAGAACCCTCTTCAAGGAGTGGGATCTATGGCAGCAGAAAACAGAACTTTCTATGAATTCAAGAAGACAGCTAAGAGGAGCATTGAAAAGAGTGTTGGGTCTGGAGTCAGGAAGACCTGAGTTTAAATTTGATCCCAGATATTTGCTAGTTAAGAAATACTGGAAAATTCACTTAATGCTTTTTACCTTAGTTTCCTCATATAATATGTGTGTGTTTGTGTTTGTGTGGAAGAGTAGGTCTACCTTTATCAAAAAAGAGTGCAGACAATGGTGACAACAGAGAAATATCTCTGTCATATATATGTGAGTATGTGAGTGAGTGTGTGTGTGTGTATGTGTTCAGAAGAGTAGACCTTTATCATAAAAAGAGAACAATTGGAGAAACCAGAGAAATATCTCTGTCATATATATATGCACATATATATATGTGTATGTATATGTATACACACATACATACATTCACAGAGAGATCTACACATACACACATACATGTATATATACTTATAAATATGTATATATACTTATAAATATACACATATACATACATACACACACGTATATTGCTGCTAGTTTTTATTCTTTAAGGATGATTTCTCCCTACATCTACTGCCTCTGTATACTGATGTAGAATGTATCTTTTCTCTATCAACTTTCTAGAACACACACTTTGCCTGCTGCATTAGAGGATGTTTCAACAATCTGGCTAGCAGCTGCTGTGGGGGGTGTAAAATCAACAACAACCAGTTCACAGAATGCTACAAAAGCTCAGGTTCTTTTGATCTGCTTTACTAAGGAAAGCAATGTTAAGGGCTTGACAAGCTTACTTGAATTCAGCATACAAATACTATTCACTTAGTTCCAGGGAAAAAAGCAGCACCATGAAACTTCAAAGCAAATGCAAACAAATTACAAAGATCGACAGACAGGCAAATACAATTCATAGTTACCAATGTCTAAGTTCAGCCCAGAAGCTAATAACAAGGACTGGCCCAGAGCATGTTCACCACCACTGCTGTGGGTCAGAGCTCCAAAAAAGAGAAAGCCAACCCCTGGTTTTATATATTTTTCAGGGTCAAGGGTGAGTCACACATGTGACTCACTCATGTGACCTAAAATCATCACAAAGACATGACTTAAATCCATGTGGTCTAAAAGCCTCTGGTGTCACAAACATGTCACTCAAACACATATAAACTAGGCTTTACCTTGAGGCAAGGAGGTCATCAGGGACTCCTAATTTAATCAAGGAAATAAAGGCCAAACTCTTCAGTGGCACTTGGTTGGTCTAAGTGCTAAGAGCTCACTGTATTGCCAACAAGGTGCAGGGGGGGGGGGGGGGGGGCACTTTTTGTAGACAAACATTTATGTTACTAGACATAATTTCCAATGGGGGAAAGAGAGATCTGTTCATCACCTCACACCCCCACCTCAGACACACACACACACCCTCTCCTGCGGTGCTTTTCTTTTCAAACTATCCCTGGCCTATATTTCCTCAAACTCTAGTATTTTCTAAAGAATTGTGTATAAAAAATGTTCCTCCCCCATAATTTTTAGTTCCACAAATTACTTTTACCCTTTTAATTGTCACAGAGAAAGGTGATCACATGTTGTAAAGGAATTTCTCAATCTTAAGCACCTCCTGTTGGGAGACTAGGTGGTACAATGAATAGAGCACCAGGCCTGGCATCAGGAAGACCTGAGTTTAAATCCAGCCTCAGAAATTTACAAGCTATGGGACTTTATTTCACTTAACCCTTTTTGCCTTAGTTTCCTCATCCATAAAATTACCTCAAGAAGGAAATAGCGAGTCAATTCAGTATCTTTGCCAAGAAAATCCCCAATGAGATCACAAAGATTTGGACATAACTGAACAGCAACAACCTCTTGTCAATATAGTAACACTTTGTATTATCTACTCTTTGCTTTCAGTGACTATATCAAATGGGAGTGAAAATGATATGGAAACTAAATTCCTTTTTCATATTAGTAAAACTCTGAATATGCAATATGTTTGAACTTTATTAATCTCAAATCAAGTTCATCAATAAATCAATGATACCAATGTAGCAAAACATCTGAGTAATGTGAAACACTTATTTTTTTAATAATTGTTATTTTATATTTTAGTTTTTAACATTGATTTCCACAAGATTTTGAGTTATAAATTTTGTCACCATTTCTACCCTCTCCCCCATTCCAAGATGTACACTCTGATTGCCTCATTCCCCATTCAGCCCTCCATTGTTTAACACCACTTCCCCCCATCCCCTTTCCCTTTACTTTCTTGTAGGGCAAGATAGATTTTTGTGGCCCATTCCCTATATATCTTGTTTCCCAGCTATATGCAAAAAAAA
>JAQQSZ010012963.1:0-11879 GCA_028646595.1 Phalanger gymnotis | reverse complement strand
GTGATTCTTGGTTTTAATCCTAGCTCCTTTGACCTCCAGAATATCATATTCCAAGCCCTTCAATCCCTTAAGGTAGAAGCTGCTGGATCTTGTGTTATTCTGATTATGTTTCCACAATATTCAAATTGTTTCTTTCTGTCTGCTTGCAATATTTTCTCCTTGACCTGGAATTTTGCTGGAATTTGGTGACAATATTCCTAGGAGTTTTCTTTTTGGGATCTTTCTCAAGAGGTGATTGGTGGATTCTTTCAATTTCTATTTTACCATCTGGTTCTAGAATATCAGGGCAGTTTTCCTTGATAATTTCTTGGAAGATGATGTCTAGGCTCTTTTTTGATCATGGCTTTCAGGTAGTCCAATAATTTTTAAATTATCTCTCCTGGATCTATTTTCTAGGTCAGTGGTTTTTTCCAATGAGATATTTCACATTGTCTTCCATTTTTTCATTCCTTTGGGTCTGTTTTATAATATCTTGATTTATCATCAAGTCACTAGCTTCCACTTGCTTTTTAAGGTAGTATTTTCTTCAGTGGTCTTTTGGACCTACTTTTCCATTTGGCTAATTCTGCCTTTCAAGACATTCTTCTCCTCGTGGCTTTTTGGAGCTCTTTTGACATTTGGGTTAGTCTGTTTTTTAAGGTGTTATATTCTTCAGTATTTTTTGGGTGTCCTTTAGCAAGTCACTGACTTGTTTTTCATGGTTTTCTTGCATCACTCTCATTTCTCATCTCAATTTTTCCTCTGCTTCTCTTACTAGCTTTTCCAAATCCTTTTTGAGCTCTTCCATGGCTTGAGACCAATTCATATTTTTCCTGGAGGCTTTTGATGTAGGCTCTTTGACTTTGTTGACTTCTTCTGGCAGTATGTTTAGATCTTCTTTGTCACCAAGAAAGGAATCTAGAGTTTGAGTCTGAGTCTGAGTTTGAGTCTGAGTTGATTTTCATTGCCTGTTCATGTTTCCAGCCAACTACTTCACCCTTGAGCTTTTTGTCAGGATATGACTGCTCGTAGAGTAGAGAGTACTTTGTCCTGAGCTTTAGGATCCAAGCACTGCTGTTTTCAGAGCTACTTCTACTCCACTGTCACCCCAGGCTCTGTCACCACAACACTGTTCCTCTCCCAAGAACCACCACCCAGGACCGCAATACAGATCCAAGAAGGGCACAGCAAGAGAGTCTGCCTTTTTGCCCACAAAGTGCTCCTTGCACTCCTGCTCTGATCCGCTGCTAGATTCCTCCCATTTTGTGAGCCAAAGACTTGGGAAGCAGCTGATGCTGTAGCTCTGGAACCAGCCTGAGGACTTTCTTGCTGCTGCCGCTGCCACCACTGCACCACCTCCACTACCCACAGAGTTGGTGATCTGACTGCCCTAAACTCGATCCTGCAGTTTCCCTCTAACCCGCTCTTTGGTGTTTGTGGTTTGAGAAGTCTGGTAACTGCCACAGCTCACTGATTCATGGCCCCAAGGCCTGTTCTAGCTGGCTGACTCTAGATGTGGGCTGTCTTGGCATGGCCCACACTGGCTGTGCTCTCCTTCCAGCACAGTGTGATAGACCCTTCCTGGTGACCATCCAGGCTCTCCTGGGCTGGAGACCTTTTTCCCTCTGGTATTTTGTGGGTTCCGCAGCTCTAGAATTTGTTCAGAGCCATTTTTACAGGTGTTTGGAGGGATTTGGGGGAGAGCTTAAGGAAGTCCCTGCTTTCCAGACACCATCTTGGCTCCACCCCCTGTGAAAAACCTTTTTAACTTAATGTAATCAAAATTATCCATTTTGCATTTCATAATTTTTTCTTCCTCTTGTTGGGTCATAAATTCTTCCATTCTCCATAGATCTGTCAGGTAAACTATTCCTTGCTCTCCTAGTTTGCTTGTATCACCCTTTATGTCTAAATCAAGTGCCCATTGGGTCTTTGTTTTGGTAGATGGTGTGAGATGTTGGTCTATGCCTGGTTTCTGCCATACTATTTTCCAGTTTTCCTAGAAGTTTTTAATCAAATAGTGAGTTCTCATCCCAGAAGCTGAAGTCTTTGGGTTTATCAAGCAATAGATTACTATAATCATTGACTACAGTGTCTTGTGTACTCAACCCATTCCACTGACCTACCACTCTATTTCTTAGCCAGTACCAAATAGTTTTGATGATTGACATTTTGTTATATAGTTTTAGATCGGGTAGGCCTTTGCATTTTCTCCCATTAATTCCCTTGATATTCTTGTTCTCTTGTTGTTCCATATGAATTTTGTTATTATTTTTTCTAGCTCTATACAATAATTTTTGGTAATTTAATTGGTATGGCACTGAATTACTATTTTTCCAAATACTAACAGCATCATTTTAGAAAAAGAAATTGAATAAGCCATCAATGAACTACCTAAGAAAAAATCTCCAGGGCCAGATGGATTTACAAGTGAATTCAACCAAATATCTAGAGAACAATTAATTCCAATGCTATATAAACTACTTGGAAAAATAGTTGGAGTCCTACTGACTTCCTTTTATGATACAAATATGGTGCTGTTGCCTAAACTAGGAAGAGCCAAAACAGTGGAAGAAAATTATAGACCAATTTCCCTAATGAATATAGATGCAAAATATTTTTAAATAAAATATTAGTGAAGACATTATAGCAATTACCACCAGGATAATACACTATGACCAGGTGGGATTTATACCAGGAATGTAGGGCTGGTCCTTTATTAGGAAAACTATCAGCATTGACCATATCAATAATAAAACCAACAGAAATCATATGATTATCTCAATAGAGGCAGAAAAACCTTTTGACAAAATACAGTACCCATTCCTGTTTAAAAAAAAAACTAGAGAGCATAGGAATAAATGGAATTTTCCTTAAAATGTTAAGCACTAGCTATCTAAAACCATCAGCAAACATTATATGACATGGGAATAAGGTAGAAGCTTTTCCAGTAAGATCAGGGGTGAAACAAAGATACCAATTTTGTTATTTAATACTGTACAAGGTATATTAGCTTCAGCAATAAGAGAAGAAAAAGAAATTGAAGAATTAGACTAGACAATAAATAAACAAAATTATCACTCTTTGCAGGTGGTATGATGGTATACTTAGAGAATTGTAGAGAATCAACTAAAAAACTATTTGAAACAATTAACAACTTTAGCAAAGTTGCAGTATATAAAATAAGCCCACATAAATCATTAGCATTTCTATATATTACCAACAAAGCCCACAGCAATAGACAGAGAAATTCCACTTAAAATAACTGTAGACAATATAAAATATTTGGGAGTCTGCCTGCCAAGACAAACTGAGGAACTATATGAACATAATTGCAAAACAGTTTTTACATAAAAAAGTCAGATGTAAACAATTGTAAAAACATCAATTGCTCATGGGCAGGCTGAGTTAATATAATAAAAATGACAATTCTACCTTAATTAATTTACTTATTTACTTATTTTCAGAAGGAGTGGGGAAAGTATACTCCACAAAGTACAAATTAGGCAGATTTCAGAAAAATCTGGAAAAACGTAGTGCTGATTCTGAACAAAGTGAGCCGAACCAGGAGAACATTGTAACAGCAACATTGTATGATGATCAACCATGATTGACTTAGCTGTTCTCAGTAATAAAACAATCCAAGTTAATTTCAAAATACTCATGATGGGAAATGTTATCCAAATCCAGAGAAAGTATTATGGAGTCTGAATGCAGGTTGAAGCATATCATTTTCACTTTTTTGGTGGCTTTTCCCTTTTGTTCTGTTTCTTTTTTCACAATATGACTAATGTGGAAACATGCTTACATGATGGCACATTTATAATCTATATCAGATTGCTTGCTGTCTTGGGGAGGGGGACTGGAGTGGAGGGAGGGAGAAAAAATTTTAAACTCAAAGTCTTATAAAAATGAATGTTGAAAAGTATCTTTACATGTAATTGGAAAAAATAAAAAAAAATCTGTAGAAAAACAATAAAATGGGATTATTTAAGTATTTTATTTCCTCTTCTATTAATCTTGGTGATTTGTTTCTTTTTATATATTCATCAATTTCACTTGGATTATCAGATTTATTGGCATACAGTTGCACAAAATAGCTCCAAATTATTGCTTTAATTTCATATCTGCTGGTAATGAATCTACCCCTTTCATTTTTGATAATTGTAATTTGGTTTTCATTCTTTTTAAAAATCAAATTAACCAAGGTTTGTCTATTTGATTGTTTTTTCATAAAACCAGCTTTTGGTTTTATTTATTAGATAAATATTATTTTTTACTTTCAATTTTATTAATGTTTCCTTTGATTTTCAGAATTTCTAATTTGCTATTTAATTGGAGATTTTTAACTTGTTCTTTTTTAAGCTTTCTTAGTTGCATGCTCAATTCATTGAACTCCTCTTTCTCTATTGTATTCATGTATACATTTAGAGATATAAAATATCCCTAAAGAACTGCTTTAGCTGCATCTCATAAATTTGGGTATGTTGTCTCATTATTGTCTTTCTCTGATGAAATTATTGTTTCTATGATTTGTTGTTTGACACATTCATTCTTTAGGATTAGATAATTTAGTTTCCAATTAATTTTTAGTGTATCCTTCCATAGCCCTTTATTATATGTAATTTTTTATTGCATCAAGATCTGAAAGGCTGGCATTTAATATTTCTACCTTTCTGCATTTGATTGTGAGGTTTTTATGCCCTAATACATAGTCATTTTTTGCATAGATGCCATGTACTGCTGAGAAAAAGGTATAGTCATTTCTATCCCCATTCAATTTTCTCTAGAGGCCTATCATATCTAACTTTTCTAAAATTCTGTTTACCACCTTAACTTCTTTCTTATTTATTTTGTGGTTAGATTTATCTAGCTCTGAGAAGGGGAGGTTGAGGTCTCCAACTGGTATAGTTTTGCATCTATTTTTTCCTGTAACTAGCTTAACTTCTTCTTCTAAGAATCTGGATACTATACCACTTGGTGCAAATATATTTAGTATTGATATTACTTCATTGTCTACAGTACCTTTCAGCAAGATGTAGTTTCCTTCCTTATCTTTTTAAATTATATCTATTTTTGCTTTTGTTTTGAGATCAGAATTGCTAGCCTGCTTTTTTTTTTTTTTTACTTCAGCTAAAGTGAAATATATCCTGCTTACTCTGTGTGTATCTGTTTCAAATGTATTTCTTGTAAAGGACATATTGTAGGATTATGGTTTTTAATCCACTCTGCTATTTGCTTCTGTTTTATGGGAGAGTCCATCCCATTCACATTCACAGTTATGATTACTAACTGTATTTCCCTCCATTCCATTTTCCCCGTTAATACCTTTCTCTCTCCTCTCACCCTGTCCCTGCTCACCAGTGTTTTACTTCTGACCCACCACATCCCTCAATCTGCCTTCTCTTCTATCAGTCCCCCTCCTTTTTCTTTCCTTTTTCCCTTTTCCCCTCCTACTTCTGCTCTCCCTTCTATCAGCCCCTCCCTTTCCCTTTTCTTTCCTGTTTACCCTCCTATTTCCTGTAGGGTAAGATAAATTTCTATCCCCAACTGAGTGTGTATATTAATTCCCCCTTTGAGCCAAATCTGAGAGTAAGGTTCAAATGCTCACCCCCTTCCTTCTTTCCCTCTACTGCAATAGGTCTTTTGTGCCTCTTCATGTGATATAATTTAACCTATTTTACCTCCCCCTTTCCTCTTCTTCCAGTATAATGCTTTTTTTAACCCCCTAATTTTTTTATATCATCACATCAAAGTCAACTTATACCCATTCCTTCTATCTATACTCCTTCTAACTGCCCTAATAGAGATACAGTTCTCAAGAGTTACAAGTATTATCTTCTTGTGTAGGGATGTAAGGAGTTTAATCTTATCGATAAAATGTTTTCTTTTTGTTTGTTTCTTGTTTACCTTTTAATGCTTCTCTTGAGTCTTGTATTTGAAGATTGGATTTTCTGTTCAACTCTGGTCTTTTCATCAGGAAAGCTTGAAAGTCCCCTATTTCACTGAATGACCATCTTTTCCCCTAAAAGATTATGCTCAGTTTTTCTGGGTAGTTGATTCTTGGTTGTAATCCAAGATCCTTTACCTTCTGGAATATCATATTTCAAGCTTTCTGATCTTTTAATGTAGAAGCTGCTTTGTCCTGTATAATTCTGATTGTGGTTCTGATTGTGTCTCCTTGATATTTAAATTGTTTCTTCCTGGTTCCTTCCAATATTTTCTCCTTGACCTCATAATTCTGGAATTTGGCTACAATATTTCTTGGAGTTTTCATTTTGGGATCTGTTTGAGGAGGTGATCAATGGATTCTTTCAATGACTAATTTCTGGTTGTAGGATATCAGGGAAGTTTTCCTTCATAATTTCTTGCAAGATGCTGTCCAGGCTCTTTCTTTTTAATCATGGCTTTCAAGTAGTCCAATAATTCTTAAGTTATCTCTCCTGGATCTATTTTCTAGGTCAGTTGTTTTTCCAATGAGGTATTTTACATTTTCATCTATTTTTTTCATTCTTTTGATTTTGTTTGACTGATTCTTGATATCTCACAAAGGCATTAGCTTCTACTTGCCCAATTCTAATTTTTAAGGAATTATTTTCCTCACTTAGCTTTTCTATCTCCTTTCCCATTTGGCCAATTCTATTTTTTAAAGAGTTGTTTTCTTCAGTGTATTTTTTCTCCATTTAGACAATTCTACTTTTTCAGGAACTGTTTTCTTTGGTCAATTTTTCTCCTTCCTTTTCCAAGCTGTTGACTTTCTCTTGAATAACTCTCATTTTTTTTCCCAAATTCTCTTCTACTTCTCTTATTTGATTTTTAAAATCCCTTTTGAGCTCTTCCAAGAAGGCTTTTTGGGCTTGAGACCAATTCATATTCCCCTTAGAGGCTTTGCATGTAGGTATTTTGACATTGTTATCCTTGTCTGAGTTTGTGTTTTGATCTTCCCTGTTGCCATAGTACCTTTCTATAGTCCTGGCTCTTTTCTGTTTTTAGCCTATTTCATAACTTTTAAAGTTGAGCTCTTCTCCTGGGGCACAGGGGGCATTGTCCTAAGCTTGGACATTGGTCCAAGGAGGCTGATCATTGGCTTTCTGCACTGAGGCCTCTGGGGTTCACACCTTGCCCGCTGTGCTGGGGTGGCATGGTCTAATAGCACCTGTTGTGCTGTGGTTCCAGGGCTGGAAGTTTTCCTTCTGCTCTAGGGCTGGAGGCCTCACAGATAGCCTGCTATGCCATTGGCCTGCTGAATCAGCTGATTTACAGTGTGGCAAAGAGACTCCTTCTGGCTTGCCTGGATCCTGTCTGTGCTGGGCTCTGCTCCCCTTTTACTCAAATGAGACAGACCTTTCCTAAAGTCCTTCAAAGTTATTTTATGCTGGAAAATCGTTTCACTCTGTCTTTTTGTGGATTCTGTGACTCCAAAATGTATTTAGAGGCTTGATTTAATATTGTTTCTGAGGGAAACTGGAGAGAGCTTAGGCAACTTCCTGGCTTCTCTCTGCCATCTTGGCTCTGCCACTTGAATAGTTTTTAAAAGACCTGTTTTGAGGTCATTTCAGTATAACAGCAACTTACTTTATTTAAAAGCAAACAAAACTTTTAAAATCGATACATTTTGTTTTGACCCAATGGTCACTTCTCAACAAATACTCAAATAATGTCCACCTCCACCCCCAAAATCCACATTCCTGGAAAAGAATAGAGTAAAACTGCCTACAAGAATGATAGCCAATGATTGTAGATGTCACTTTCCACTTTTGTAGTTTATTGATTGTTAATGAAAAAGAAGCATATGTGCTTTAACTTTAATAGCTTGGTATCAACTGTGCCCCTTGGATTTGACCTGCATCTTACCATGCTTTTTAGTGTGGCTTTTCCTTACAATGTCTCAGTCATTGTGTATTTTCTTTTTCTTTTGGCTCTATATCAATTTATGCAAAGCTTTCTCCATTTTGATAAATTCTTCATAGTCATCTTTCCTTCTACTACAGTTCCTTGTCACCAGTAGTTCAACCATCCCCCAATCATTGGGAACATATTTTGTTTACAGATTTTTGTGACTGGAAATAAATAATAAGAGCAATTTACTTTATTCTGCACTGTTGACAAACTTTGAAACATGGGATGCTTCTTCTTTCTAATATTTAATATAATTCAATTCTGTCACACTTAATAAACATTTATTAAGCACTCACTATTAACTATACACTGCTATGTTTGTCCTTTATTCTTGAAGAGGACCATGACATCAGGGAACTGAGGATGTGGCTTGCAGGTGACTTTGATTTGAGTGAGGGAGGGCTGTGCAAGGTCATCAACCTCACTTTCTCCTCCAGAGCCGTCTGGGTCCAGTGGCCTGATATTCACAAGGATAACTGGAGATGGCCCAGGATGCATTTGGAGACCCCGGCCCATTCAGGCTAACTCTCAGTTTGAGTGAGGTCACACCTATTCAGTGAATAGGCCTCTTTAAGAAGTTAATCAAGGGATGGCCCCTTTAATCAAAACTTAAAAAAATCAAACTGGGAGAAGAAGACCTTCAGGGTTCCTGGACAAAAGAGAAACAGTTACTATTTTATATTTACATTCACTCTGTGCTAGAAGAGCAGGATATATCATTCAATCTATGAGCTAGGTATAAGGATGGATAGATATAAAAGATAAATAAGATACATTTGCTACATTCAAGGAGTTTATAATCTAAAGGAGAGAAAAAAAATTTGTTGTTCAGTCGGGTTCAACTCTCTTGTGACCCCATTTGGGGTTTTCTTGGAAAAGAAACTGGAGTGGTTTGCCATTTCCCTCTCTAGCTCATTTTATAGACAAGGAAACTGAGGCAAACAGGGTTAAGTGACTTGCCAAGGGTCATGCACCTAGTAAATGTCTGAGGCCAGATTTGAACTCAGGAAGATGAGTCTGTCTGACTTAAAGCCCTCTGTTCTATCTACTGCATCACCTAGCTTCCCCAATACAAAAAACAAGGCTAAAAAATACAAAGCAGAATAAAAGTGCCTAGAAAGGGTGAAGACAGAGAACTATGACTAGTCTTCAGAAGAAGACATTGATTTTACATGGAAGGATTAGCAAAGACTTCTTGGAGGAGGTAGCATCAGAGCTGGACCTTGAAAAATGGGTAAGGCAGACATGGCAGAAGGATATTCCAGGCCTATGTGAGCTAAAAAGAAGATGGCAGAAGAGAGTAAAACAAGCTACAGACCAAAGATCATTAAAACTGGAAGAGAGCTAATTTTAAACCAATTATTTTACAGTTGGGGAAACTGAGGTCCAAAGAGGTGAACTAATTTGCTCAAAGGCACACAGAGGGTTAGTTAGTGGTAGAGTGAATTGAACAACTCAGATCTCCATATTCCTAGTGTTAGTCCTTCCATTACTTTTGTTTAAAATTGAAATAGCCAACTATCCAGTATTTTAAAATGGATTAACCATGTTTCAGGTGATCTGAAATCTGATATTTAGTCCTGAAGTAGCTTCCATCTTCAGGCTCCTTATGCTGCTTTCCTCTCACTCTGTAGCACTAGAAGGACAATATGTTTTTGGAAAGGCATGGACGAGCTGGAAAAAGTCCAAAGTACATTCTGTTGATAGGTGTCCAGGTACACAATTAGGATGGGAAAAGGATCTGAGACTATAACGTCTAAAGATTGGTTGAGAAAACTAGGGACATTAAACCTGGAGGAATGAAAAGTAGGTTTTATAGCATAGAGAGTATACGTGCCTAGCATCTTAATGCTTGTCACACAACATTTTATTCCTATGATGCTTGGTCATTTGGGGGAACTCTATTCGGTAGCTTACCCCCACCTCCACCTCCACCTCCACCTCCACCTCCTTTACCCCCACCTGACTGACCAAGACTTACTACCAAAATTCAGTGCATTGCCTAAATGGCCTTTGCTCTATAAGGATCAGGAAGAAAGAGTGAGGCTGACACCTTTGAGCACCTGGGCTTCACTTAAATCCAATCACACGCAAGTCAAGATATCACCTGTGATATCATTGATGCTCTAAGAAACAGAAGGACAAACGACAACAACAGAAGTGAAATGTGTCGGTCAGTGTCAAACACGTTTGAAAGGACCAACTGAGTGCTTCCATAGACTCGAGGGAGGCTACAAAATTTAATTACAAAGTACTTGGGGAAGTTGTTCAGACAGGAATCACTGGATTGCATGATGCTGATTTAACAAGATTTGGCTGGGCCCTGTTGTAACCACAGCTAAATAATCATTGTTTATACAGAATTATGATACAGGAGGACCCCTAGGGGAGCAGCATAATGAAAAATTACCTAGGGGGAGAAAGGGAGACATAAAATAGGGAAGAGGGAGAATCCAGAGACACTAACCTCTCAAATCGTGTAGATCGTGTTTTGTCACTGGAGCAGCCTCTGGGTTGAAGTGGATCCTGTTTGTGGGAATAAAAGCATTATATGAGGAAGGGGATCATCCCTCTTCTGAACGCTCACTGCTCACATGGGTAGCTGCCACTGGAACCCAGGATGAGGGATCAGGAGAGCACATGGGGGCTAAATCTGCTTACAATATGTCTGACTGGAACAGCTGTCAGGTCCAACTTTTGATCAAGGATTCATAATATTCTTATATCCATGGATGATCTCAGAGCACTGTTGTAGTCTGAAGTTTGTCATTCCGACTGAATCTGGAACCTAAGACCCCTCATGGTGAGTTCATCTGGTCTTGAATCCTAAGCCATCACAGAGTAAATCTCCTGGGATGACTCTGCATAAATCCCCAGACACCCCAAACCTTTTTTTAAAATAAAAATTTATTGACATGTTCTCTTTTTATTTTACCTAAATTTTCCCTCTCATCCTTTACCTCTTCTCCCAGAGAACCATCTCTTCCCCTAGCGTGTTCTCCAGTGAACAAAACCAAACAAAATAGAAGGCCCCCAATTCACAGATACGTAGTACAGCAAAACAAAATCCTACATTCATAATTGAAATTTTATGTCTCTTATTGTATTTTAAATTCATCATCTCTCTGACAGGAAGGGAGTGGCAGGTGTCATCTTCATACTTTCAGAATCAAGGTTTATCATTACATTAGTCAGTTCTAAAGTCTTTCGAAGTGTTTTTTCTCTATAATATTATTATTCATTGTTCTCCTAGTTCTGTTCATTTTGGTCTTCATCAGTTTATAAAATTATTCCCAGTTTCATCTGAAATAGTCCATTTCATTATTTCTTATGGCACAATAACATAATATTCCATTACATTCGTATACTGCAATTTGTTTAGACATTTCCTAATAGTAGGACAGCTGGAGGCTGCTGGATGACTGGGTGGTTAGAGTTCTGGGCCTCTATAGAGTCAGGAAGACCTGAATTCAAATATGACCTCAGACACTTACTAGCTGTGTGACCCTGGACAAGTCACTTAACCTCTGTTTGCCTTAATCCACTGGAGAAGGAAATGGCAAATCCCTCCACTGTCCTTGTCAAGAAAGTCACATGGATAGTATGAACAGTCCATGGGATTATGAAGAGTTGGGCACGAACGGACAACTCTTTAATTTCCAGTTTGGGGCTACCATGAAAAAAGCATCTGTAAAAGTCCGTTTCCTACTTGTTTGATCTCTTTTGGGTATAGACCTAATCGTGGTGTAGCTAGGTGGAAGAATATGTACAGTTTTGTGACTTTTAGAGCATAGTTCCAAATGACTTTCCAGAATGTTTTGAACCAATTCACAGCTCCACCAATAGTACACTAGTATGCCTGTTTTCTCTACAGCCCCTTCTTATAAATTCTTCAGATAAGGATAATTGGGGGTGGGGAAGGTGGAAGACGGGAGAGAGAGAGAGAGAGAGAGAGAGAGAGAGAGAGAGAGAGAGAGAGAGAGAGAGAGAGAGAGAGAGAG
>JAQQSZ010012962.1:0-11879 GCA_028646595.1 Phalanger gymnotis | reverse complement strand
CCCACACAGGTTTCACACCTGATAGGGCTTTGGGCCTGGGGCTTAGCATTTAACAGGTGAAAGTACTTTCACCTTAAACAAAAGCCAAACTCCTCAAGGGCACCCATTAAACTAAGCCCATTTTGCCTTACTGGCACAAGTGGGTTGTACTTTATCTAATCCATTATGCATATTGCTTAAATGAAACAGGAATTAGGAATTTCATTTTAGTCATGCTCAAAGATATAGTCATACTTGAGGATATCTGAAATGGTGTTTAAACTGAGGGGACATTATAGTAGAAAGCATGGACTACAGAGAGTAAACAGGAATCAGGCAGCCTTTGAATAAGATATGAGAGAGGGTCTCCAGTGATACTCCTATAGCCCTGGGGATATAATTAAACTGGCCTCAATTTCCTCATTTGTAAAAAAAGAGGATAATAATAGCATCTATTTCCCAGAGTTGTCATGAGGACAAAATAAGATATTTGTAAAAATCTTTTCAAACCTATAAATGCTAGCTCTTCCAGAATAACCATGCCTCCATTTTAGAACAAAGGCTGTATTTCAGTTGACTTTTTAAGGAAATTAACTTTAATTCACATGCCCACTGTGTGCCAAGCTCTGTGCTAAGCACTGAGGATACAAAGAGAAAACAAAACAATCCTTACCGTCAAAGAGCTTATATTCTATTGGGGAAAAACATGTATGCATATAAGCAAATATAGATAGATATACATACACACATATATACACATACACTATGTATGTACACTACACATACACATGTACACACATAGATACATACACATGCAGATATATATATATACAGACACAGACTTCTGAGGATGGAGACAAAAGTTGTATTGTGTTGGCATTAAAACAGAATAATTAAGAATAAATCAGAGAGTAAAACAAAAGGGCAGGTTACAGTAGAAATAGGAACACTAGAGCAACGTGGTTGACATAGACTTTTATGAAGAAGCAGGGCAATGTTGGGCAGAGAAGGGAACCTCAGTGTATGGTGTCTACAATTCAGAAAACCAGGAAATCTGAGTTGGACCAACTGGCAGTACATGGTCATGACTTTTACAATATTAAAGATAATATTGCCTTTTTTATTTGGGGAGGGGGAAGGCAGGGCAATTGGGGTTAATGACTTGCCCAAGGTCACACAGCTAGTGTGTCAAGTATCTGAGGTTGGATTTGAACTCAAGTCCTCCTGACTCCCACCCTTGATAATATTGACTTTCACATGGGATAATCTTTCCAAGTTAAATTTTCATATAACTTATGTTATTTGGTATGTAATTTGGTAGCAGAAAGGCATCTAAAGTCCATCTCACCCAAAATCCTTGGTTTATAAAGTTGCTGATTATTATCAGTTGCTGAGAAAGAGGTAGAATTTAGGGAAAGGGGATATTCAGAAATAATTCTGGCTTTAAAACAACGAAGACTAAGTTTCAAATTTCTGTGACCAAGAGCAAGTCACATGCAGTCGAGAGAGTTCCCATGCCTATAAAAGTGACATACTTTCATGTATATGTGTCCCCAAAGTCTTAGTGCAATTTTAAGCTTTGACTGCTCTGTCATCATCATTATTAACAATACTCTGTATTATTGTAAAAGTAAAGGAGCTTAGTATTTCTGGGCATAGGTGAAGTAGTATGGATGGCCCTTTGCTTGCCTTTTTGTCGGTTTTGTGTCATCTCCCTTGGTATGCTGACTCTTTGTGGGGAGCTATGAGTAAAATTTCGAAAACAGTGTATGTTAACATGTCTTTGTAGGAGTTTTATATGCCATGAGAGCTTTTGGTACCTCTCCTTAAAAATCAGACAGCGTGCTGAAAAGACATCTGTGGTGATGTGTTATTTCACATTCAGTATAGGTTGCAAAACCAAATAAGAGAGTCAACTCCACCCTGTCCCTCAAGAAATGTGTTTTAAAAGCTCTCAAGATATAACACCCAGTTTAGAAGTCATTTGGCGGGAGGAGGAGTGGGAATGGAATTTCAGTGTTAAAGGCAATAAACAGCATCAGTATGATTCACTGAAAGGGATATTGGAATCGTGTCTTCACTCTACAACTAGTTAACTGTGTGACAACAGAGAGGTCATTTACCCACTCTGGGCTTCAGTGTCCTGTTTTATAAACTGAGGGTTTGGATGAGATGAACTTTAAGATCCCTTTCTGCTACCAAATTATACAATTTCATTGTTATCTAAATGTATTAGGTCACTGTAAATTAGTTGACAATGTTAAACATATCCTTTAAAAGTCCCTTGGAGCCCATAGACCATATGTTTTTAGTCTGAGTTGCTCCCTGCTTGGGAAAGTGAAATCTTTATTTGGTAGTGCCGAGCAGTAACTGTTTCTCTTCAGGTAAATGGAATATAGGAAAATTGTAACAAAATCCTCTATATCAAAATGAACTCCTTAATATAAAACTGTAACTATATAATTTAAATGTACCTTTATATTATAAAAGTTATATGAAAATTTAACTTTGAAAGGCTCTCCCATGTGAAGCAAGAGCATAAAAGAACATAAAAATCAGTCACAATTGGCTCTTGATTCATTATATACTATACCTAGAATGATTTCCCCCTGTTGCTCTTCTCTAACAAAACTCTGAATTTTAACCAATTTAAACTCACAATTCAGTAAATACAATGAAAATATCAGATTAGTCCCATAGTTAGATCTTGCACATTGCCAGAGTTTGGCTATCAGAATTCAAATGTGAATTCCCGAACCCTCATAATTGTTGACTGGTCCTGTTAGTGGTTGGTCACACAATTTTAGTAAAGCTTGTAGCTATTCACACTATAGAGAGAATAATGCTCACCTTGGGGTCCTTATTCTTATGTTCCTTTCTGGCTGAGACTCAGGAAAGCACATGAAAATTATCTAGCATACCTGTGTTGTGACCGTTCTTTCTTCTGATCAGGAGATGTCCCGATGCAACAGAAAATAGTTTGAGGAAAATCCTGAAGGCTACCTTACGTTCAGATCTTCTATGACTATTTCTGTCCAGGTAGATTTAATGTATAGGAACAGTTAGTTCTTGCTGAACATGGAGTTTCCTCCATAGAGCTAAAGTGTCTTTAAATTCTGGGTCTGCAAAGTTGCCACAACTTTTTCCAGATTCTCTCCCATGGATATAGTTTAGATGAGTCCATAGAAGAGTCTGAGGATATATTCCAAGGGATCCATAAACATGAAGAAGGAAAAAAAAAATACATCTTTATTTTTCTTAATATTTGACAAAGTTTAGCATTTTCTACAGTTCCTTAAAAAACATTATTCTGAGAAAATGCTTATAGGTTTCATCAGACTACATAACACACAAAAAAGTCAAGAAATCCTGGCTTAGATGACATACAAAATAATTACTTAGAGCAATAGGCACTTACAGTTTTAGCATTATCCTACATTATACTCTTTGCTTAAAAAAATAACCAGAATTATTCCATTAGCATAAGTAACTCCTGATAAGGAAGGTCTCTTCATAAAACCAACAACTAACCAATCAGTCAACAAGTTTAAGACCCTACCATGTACTAGGAATTATGCTAGGTACCACCGTTATACAAGTATATATAAAACTATTTTCATTGTTTAATCAATTAGTTGTGTCTGACTCTTCATGACCCTGTTTGACATTTTCTTGGCAAGGATACTGGAGTGGCTTACAAATTCTTTCTCTAGATATAAAAGCATATAAACCTTAAATACGAAGTGGGTAAATACAAATATTTATATAGTTGTTAAATTTAAGGTAGTATTAGAAGTAAGGCCACTAGCAGTTATAGGGGGACCAGGAAAGGATTCATAGGTGTTGTGAAGGCAGAGAGAGACTTTGTGAGTAGAGGCAAGGAAGGTATTTTATGAGGGACTGAGAGGTTGTTACTTGTCTAGTGCTGTGTATGTGGTGTGTGTGTGTGAGAGAGAGAGAGAGAGAGCCAAACAGATTTTTTTTTATCCACCCTCCCCAATTTGGAAGCTTTTAAACTTGAGTCAAAAAAACCTGTTTTAAAAAATGAGACCCCATTATGATTTTGTCCAGACCCCTTTACCATTTTCCTAGAAAACTTTTCAGCTTGTGCATTTTGGCCTTTAAGCAAAAACATAAGCTGACACACAAGTATTTTCAATTTCTTTGGCTCAAACATGTTGGTGAGACTGTGTGAGGAGGCTGTGAGCCATAAAAGGACTCTAACTGTGCAAACAGTATCCTTGGCCTCAAAATGTAGGGCAGTCAGTAAACATTTATTAAGTGCCTACTACATTCTAGTCAGTATGCTAAGTGCTAAATTTGGATACGTGGTGTATAGTGGGATGAATTGCCTTCACCTCCAGTTAAGAGAGAAAGAAGCACGAACCTGAGTATAAGTACTTTGGGCAAGCGATTGTAATATGTGTATGTATGGCATTAGAAAACATAAATCTTTCATGTTATGGACGGTAAATGGAAAGAGTCTTGCAACCATCTGGACATAAGTAATGTTGAAAGAATGGAATGCTCATCAATATACTCTGGGCCAGATTTGCTGGAGCAAAACTGGGACCATGGGCATACAGGAGTTTTTCATTGGGAAGTATATATACAAAGGTAATAGAGAATGATTTGTACTGATTTGCTGAAAATCACATTTGTGGTAGAGCTAAATCTTAAGATCTCCCAGAGGGAGACCTAAGTACACTCTATAGATAAGCAGAATCCATCGATTGGCTAGAAACTGCATCTTTTCAAAGGAATTTAACCTGAAGACCTTTGTAAAGAGAATCAGATCTGACAGGGAGCTTATGGATACAAAGGGGATGGAGTGAGGAAAAAAAGAATGAAGGGGCACTTACATATGTGTTTAATAAAGCTTTACCAGATCTTTGCATCACGAAGTGTTAAACCAAGTTCCTCCAGCTCTTAAAGCCATAACGATAAGAGTGGCTAAGAGCAAACAGTGTTAGAGTTCCTCCAAGTGGTTCTGGTATAAGCATATGTGTATAAGAACCCTTAGCCCATGTGTTGAACATGGTAGGCACTCAACAAAGGTGTATTAGTTTGATTTTTAAAAATATATGATTACAAAAATGTTCGACTTACTGAGATTTGGAAAATACAACTAAGAAATGAAATGAGAATAATAGTTACCATCTATGCATCCCCAAGATCATTGGTAGGATATAAGATTCTTGAGGGTAAGAATTGTGTTACATTTTGCCTTTAAATTCATGGCACAGCAGGTGTTTAATATTGGCTGAACTGAATCTATAGAATTCTTTCAAAATTTTAGAAAGATAATGTTTCAGGATTTCATATTCATGAATTGTATGGAAATAGGCAAGGTTTGCATTAAAAAACCCTAGATAATTTAGAAAGATGGCTTAACAACCTTCTGGTTCACAGAGAAGGGAATAAAAAGAAATTTAACCCAGTCACGAAGCTCATAGCCTCATTGATTTAGGTTAGAAGGAAATTTAGAGGTCATTGAATCCAATTTTATTTCATAGACCATGACACTGAGGCCCCTAGCAATTAAATGAGGTATTCAAGGTCATCCAGGTAGTGAAGAGAAGATCTGGGATTTGAACCCAGGTCTTCTGACCTCAAATCTCATTTCTTTTTCCCTTGTCCTTTTTACCATGCATTCAGTCCAATTGTGTCTTAATTAAAAAACCGGGAAAGTCAAGGTAATTTTAACATATACTGCAAAATGATTCTTCATTAGATAGGCAAAGATTGGTTACAATTAGACGTAATAAACGAGAGATGGGGAATTTAAAATATGTGAAAATACAAGCTTTTTCCATTGAGTATCACTTAAACACCCTCTCTTCTCAAAGTTCCTGCTCATGGGATACCTCAACTGTAGATTGGAGTTGAGGAGTAAGAAGATAACTCACACTGTCTAGCAGGGCAGTAGCAGGTGAGAAGTGATGGTCTTTCAATGGCGAAGTGGTCTCTTGGAAGAACTGGACTTGAGAGAATTCAGTAGAGATTACATTGAGCAGGCAAAGCCTTGGGGAGGTGAAAATCACATTAAAGCAGTGATGAAATGTTGTATAACATTATGGGCCATGAAAATAACATCCCTTTTCTTGTCTTTCTCAGCTTATAAATTATTTAACCTATATTATTTTAAAATTCTTAAATCTTTATATCCATGTTTGATTTTTTATATCTGATATTTAGATTTAATAACTGGTATTTACATAGTGTTTTATGTATGTTAGCTCATGGTTTTAGAAAATTTGTATAGATGTTAGCTTTTTCTTTTTCCCTTTAATAAAATTTTTGTCTAGGACTGTGAGTTCATCAGTATGAGCAACTCCAGGCAAGTAAACTTCCTCTACCAATGAAGATCAGACCTGCTCTGTAACTTATGGTATATGTGTGGGGAGGATCTGGCAGGTTAGACTTTATTTCAGGTAGTCCTGACTCTAAGACCTCTCTTCCCTACACAATTCTGTGTCTCACTACAAATATTGTGCTGTGTGAGGTCTGAGGGAGAAGGCCGTTTCTGACCAGGGGATCAGTTTTCATGGATGAGATGGCATCCAACACTAACGAAGAATTCAGTAGCTCAAGAGGAGGAAGGAAGGATATTACAAGCATAATTGTAACATTTGTGTCGTACTTTAAGGCTGACAAATAACTTTACATGTATTTTCTCATTTGATCCTCAGCAGCACTGAGAGGTAGATGTTCTTATTATACTCATTTTAGAGGTGAAGAATCTGAGGCAACGAGAAGTTAATTGATTTGGTCAGGGTTACTCAGCTAGTATCTAAGGCGGGACTGAAACTCGGGTCAACGGGAGCCAGTGTTTTTACTCACTAGGTAGGCCACTTAGCTGCCTGAAATAACATGATGTAAAGCTCAGGGGAGAGTCCATAAAGTGGTATGCATGTGTGTGTGTGCATATGTGTGTGTGTATAATAGTAGAAATGGAAAGGTAGTGTGATTCCATATTGTGGAGGACCTTGGAAGTCATGCCAGAGGTTTAGAATTCTACTTCATGGGCAATAGGGAGCCACATATGCAGATTTAGGCATAAGGCAGTAACTGGCAGAGATATGTAGGATGGATTGGAACGGGAAAGAATAGAGGTGGGGTATTCTATTCTATGAACATTGCAATAGTCAAAGCAGGTGGTAATGAAGATCTGTACTAGGATGGTGGGACTGGTTACATAGTGCATGAGGATGGACATGAGAAATGTTGCAAGACAGAATAAGCACGACTTGTTAACTGATTACCTATGAGAAGTGAAGGAGAGGGAAGAAGGGAAGCATCAGACAGGAATGAAGTTACTAGCAGGGGAGACTGAGTAACTATTGATAGAAATAAGGAGGTCAGAAGAAGTGGAAGCAAGTTTAGGAAGCAAAACAGGTCAGTTTGGAGCACATTAAATTTTAAATGACACCTGGAAATGTTTTGTAGATGCTGGAAATGTGGGTCTGGCTGTCAGAAGAAAGGCCAGGGGGTATCTTGTTTTAGTCCTTTCTCAAAGAGGACCAATGACATCGTGAAGGTGATGTCTTGACTTGTGGATGATTTGTATATGAGTGGATCAGAGGTGCACAAAGTCATCAGACTTAGTCTCTCCTCCAGAGTCATCGAAGTCCAATGGCGAATCAAAGGTCAACACAACTGGCAAAGGCCCAGGATGCAGTGGGTGACTTTGGCCTTTTTAAATTAAGGTCTTTCCCAGGTCTTAGTTTCTCAGAGGCCTTGCCCATTCTATTACTGCTCGCTGGATAAGAACTGAGACAAAAGATGGCTTACTTTGTCATCACAAAGATGTCATTCTGGGAGTGGAAGATCTTCAGAGTTTCTGGCCAGAACAGAAAGCAATTACTATTTAAACTCATTCTAAGCCACCAAAACTTAAACAATGGACTTAGTTTGGGGCAATTAATAGAGGAGATTGGGAAGACTGGGAAGTCCTTACATGGAGGTGGTAGTTGAAAGCTATCAGAGTAGCTGAATAAGATTTTCAGGAGAGACAGTATAGAGAAAGACAGAGGATGGATCCTTGGGAAAAATCCCTAAGAAATAAAGAAGATAAACAATCAGTAAAGGAGAAGAATGAAGAACAGGTTGAGAGGCAAGAGGACGGGGAAAAACCTAATGAAGGGTTTGATTATAATAATAGGAACTGGGCTTTAATTGATAAAGGGAATTCCTACTTAGGAAAACTAGGTATACCAAAGCAGGAAAGAATGGTATTAGAGAGTTATGTGAAGCACTGAAAAGTTAAGTGACCTGCCTAGGGTCACACAGCCAGTATGTGGCAGATGTAAGACCCAAATCTTACTGACTCCAAAGAAAGCTCTCTACTCAGGCCATTCTGTCTCTCAACAACTTAATAATAAAATCATTACATGTTATAATAATAATATCAATATATCTTATATTTATGTAAGATTTTACATATACTACCTCCTCAATTAAGCCTCAAAACAATCTTGTTGGAATAGAAATGGAAACTCAAGGAAACTAAGTGACTTTCCTGTGGTCACATAGCTAGTAGGTATCTAATGCAAGCTATGAATCAAGGTGTTATTAATCCTAGGCCTGCTGTATTATTCCCTGGAGTTTTAGTTTACTACTTTATCCTACCTTCCAGAAACTAGTAGGATTGATGGATAGCAGTGTCAAATACTCCTGGAAGGGCAAGGGTTAAGGATCTGTAACTGTTGTTCAGTTGTTTCAGTCATGTCTGACTCATGTCCTCATTTAGGGTTTTCTTGGCAAAGATACTGGAATGGTTTTCCATTTCCTTCTCCAGCTCATTTTGCAGATGAGGAAACTGTGATATACTAGATTAAGTGTCTTGCTAGTCAGTGCTTGAGGCTGAATTTGAACTCATGAAGAGGAGTCTTCCTGACCTCAGGACGAGGTTTCTATGCACTGTGCCACCTAGCTGACCTTCTGTAACTGTTATGTAACACTTAATTTTAGCCCTGGTTAAATGACTTTCTCAGGGTCATACAACCAGCATATGTTGAGAAAGGAATGCTCTTTCTGTATCTGAGGCTAGGCTTCTCTCTGTTAGGCTTGGGTTACCAATCTACAGGTAACAGGCTTTAGAAATATATATTTGAAAATTCAAAGGACAAACTAGAATGAAAAAAAAATACTTTCCCTGATATTGGAATCAAGATACAGCCTTTGCAACAATAGAATAATTTATCATATTGCTTATGATCCCCTTAAATTCCAGAATACTACAGCTAATGCTGCGATTTGTTCAGCTTTGTATAAATCTTGGCCCATCAGAATATATCCAATCAATAAAAAGATGAAGTGGTTTTTTTTTTCAGAAAGAAATCCCAAAACAAAATCCAATGAAGTGACAGAAATAGCTAAAAGAACAGAAGGGAAGCAACTATAAACAGAATATTTTCTTCAATGTCAGCAGGAGATCTTATATTGCTAATTTCGATTCAGAACTTCTATAACCACACTTCAAAATTAAGCTCTTTCTTTATTCATATGATCCTGTAATTTACAATGATTAATTACAATTTGATGTGATATAGAAATAGCCGCTAGATTTTGTGGAATTTCATCTTTATAGGGTGACCATGATTTTGGTATATACAGTTGAGATTGGCCAACTCTTCTGACTTTCTGGGGTGAGAAAATCCTTTCAAGTCTAATAAAAATGTATTGATCTACTAATAATAATTAGTTATTTCTTAGTGAAACATCAGGTTATTCAACTTAAACTGAAAATTGCTGAAATAATAATTCATACTGATTGAGTTGGGGCAGCTAGTTGGTGCAATGGATAGATTGCCAGGCCTGGAACCAAAAAGACTCATTTTCCTGAGTTCAAATCTGGCCTCAGATACTTACTAGCTGTGTGATCCTGGTCAAGTCACTTAGCGCTGTCTGCCTCAGTTTCCTCATCTGTAAAATGACCTCAAGAAGGAAACAGCAAATCATGCCAATATCTTTGCCAAGAAAACTCCATATGGGGTCATGAAGAGTCAGACACAGCTGAAAAAGACTGAACAGCAACAAAAACTGAAATGATTTGTCTCTAAAATAGTAATTAAGTAAAGTAGTGTCCTTGAAGAAGGCAGGTACTATACTCCACTTTCGTATTTGTATTTGTGCATAATTCTTAGCACAATATAGTCATTTGGTGGACACTTGTTGATTATTGGAGTTACCTTTTTAACTTAATTATGGAAGGAGGGTTGCATAGTGGAAAGGTCACTAGCTCCGGTGTCAAAAGACTTGGGTTCAAATCTCCATTTTGAAGCCTTATTACCTATGTGATCTTAGGCAAATCACTTAACATCCTAGGTCTCAGTTTCCTCTTCTGTAAAAGTAGAGGGTAGGACTAGAAAGCCTTTGAGGTCCCTTTTTGCTCTAGCTCTGTGACCCAATGTTTCTATAAATGGAGGACGCCTACACCAAGTGGAGAAAATGTTTTATTACGGTCCAGTTGAAATAGTTATTCATGATGTTTGATACCTTGATGCACCTAGCCCTCAAACTTGGGAAGCTGATAGCCTATAATATAAGATACCAAGAACAGAGTTGTTCAATACAGTTGATGTCATTGAAGGAGGGAGTAATGTGTGGCAATGTATTTCATGTGTTTGTTATTTCTATAAATGAAATCCTGTTGATACGTAGAAGTCATTGAGTTGCCTTGGTATTCATATAACATGAAGGAACTTTGAGGCAGTCAATGGTGTTTGACTATGCTCTCATTCTGGTATAGTGAATAGTTCTGAACCTGGAGTTATATGAGTTTACATCCTGACTGCTGTGTTCTCCCTTTGTGACCTTGGGCAAGAGACAGACAGTAAGGTAGTATAGTAAATTGAGATTGAGGGCTTAAAATCAGGAAGGTCTGGGTTCACATCATGCCTCAGATGTGTACTTAATAGCTTATGTGACTCTGGGAGAGTCCTTAATTTTTTTGAGCCTCAAATTTTTCATCAGTAAGATTAGGATAATAATCATACAAAAGGTTATTGAGGGGATCAGATACCTTAATGTGCCATATAAATATGAGCTATTATTATCATTATTATTAGGCCACTCTCTAGACCTTAGTTTCTTCATCTGTACAACAAAAGAGTTGGACTAGATTATGTCAAGGGTGTCTATCAACTCTCTGTTGATGATCTATAATCCTATGAAGTTGGGGTGGAGAATTTATTGCAGACATGGTCTAGAGTCTCCTAGTATTCTGTTTCTGACTTTTTTTGTGGGAAAAGGTCTATTGTTTGAGCTTGATAAGGAGAAGGAAATCATATAGCTGGCTTGGAGGTATTTGAAGGGGGCTAAGAGATGAATTGAAAGAAGTGAAATTTGGTAAAATGTAGGAGGAATTCAGGAAAAAGAAATTGAATGAGAAAAATTTCTAGTTCCAGATTCTATTTCAGGATTGGAATAAGAAGATGTTGAAGGATAAATAAAGAGTATATAAAATTATTAAGAAGGAATGAGGAGGCTAATGGAGAATTAGGATATGCAATTTAAAGAGGACATACCATTAGATACAGGGAATGCACACACACTCACACACACACACACATACATATGTGAGATATACAATAAAGTATATACAATTCAAGAATGAGGGCAGTTGGCAAGACAAGGGAAGGTAAGTTATAAGATAAGCTGAACAATTCCAAGGTAAAGGAATTCATAGAATGGATATATGGGTGAGATAAATCGGTGAATCTGATAAGATGTTAATACAAGGTTTAAGAGCAGCTAGATGGCACAGTGGATAGAGTCCTGGGCTTGGATTCAGGAAGACTCTCATATTCATGAGTTCAAAACTGGCCTTAGACCCATACTTGCTGTGTGATACTGGGAAAGTCACTTAACAATGTCTGCCCCAGTTTCCTCATCTG
>JAQQSZ010012961.1:0-11880 GCA_028646595.1 Phalanger gymnotis | reverse complement strand
ACAGAGAAAACACAGAGCAGTACCTTAAGAGGAAGAAATCTAGGACAGGTAAGAGTTGATGGAAGGAGGTGTTGTAATAAATAAATAAAGCAGGGGAAACTGGGACAGTAAGCTCAGATAGGACATGGGGGTCAGGAGGGAGAGGTGGATGAGGAGGCTGGATAGCCCAGCAACAGCATGAGGACATAGGAAAAGAACTTAAATAGGAAGGTTTGCCTAGAGGTGGAGAAACCAAACAAAATTCAGGTTGTCCTCGATAGGAAAGCAACTATAGCTCTGGTTCAGTAAAGACTAGTTCAGCATAGTACATGGCATACAGTAAGAGCTTAGTAAATGCTTTTTGACTTTTTGACTAGCTGATGAATCTGGGTGAGCCCCATCCTTTCATTTATTTGTTTAAAAAATCTACTAAGCAATAAATAGCTGCCTACCTACATGCTCCATTCTGGGAGACACAGAGAGCCCAGGTAACAGAGCTCATGACTGTGATTGGGAGGATGGAAAAAAAAAGTCACCAAGAGGACACAGGAGGCAACTATGAACAACTAATTGGCTTTGCAGTGATGTCAAACTTAAAAAAAAAACATATCTCTGTGGGGTCACATATTGACTTAGAAAACCACAAATCAACATTAACTATGTTGTAGTGCATTTTTATTTATTTTACTAAGTATTTCTCAATATATTTTAATCTGATTCAGCCATATTTAGGAGTGTTTGACACCTCTTTTTTCCAGTGTTACTGAGAATCACAGACACCCAACACTAAAGGGTCTGAAGAAAGCTACCCAAATTACATTCTTTTAAAAAAAGGTGCAATGACAAATTCAAAAGTAGACATTAGACCTAAAGAGGCTGAGAGTAATTGTGTGGTCAAGGCATGAATATACAGTTCGTTAACAATGAAATCAATAATGAGACAAAATATAATTATTTACAAAATTGCCATGTGAATGATCATAGTCACAGTCACCTGAAAGTGACACAGTAAGAGCAGATGACTTTTCTTCCCTTGTGGAAAATAGTCCTGTGATAGTTAGTTTACTTGGGATAATAAATTCTTTTTGGAAGAATTCCCTTTGTTTTCTTCACAAGATAAAATTTAATAATAATTTCGTTTTTTAAAAAGAGAGAATATCTCTACCCCATCCTCTTGATGTCACTCTCCAGATAGGACAGGAAAACAGCATCTTCAATTTATCTCAAGCACCTGGCTCTTAATAGACTCTCACCTCATAAAATTGTCTTTGGAGTGTTTCTTTATAAAAATAAGTTGATACACTTCTAACAAAAAAAATAAGTCTCTCATTACCTTCTTTCTGTCTTCTCTACAGTTATATCAAGATCTTCATATAGCAAAGTTAAATTTATACACACAAGTTTTCCACACTCCTCATGGAGAAGTACCTAACAGAATGACAGGTTTAATTGTAACTGTGAGCATCTTTCCTTCTTAAAGAGACAGTAACATTTTTGTAACCACTGGAGGAAAGGCTTTTGAAACAGGGATGGAATCACACACACACAGATACATATATACATAAACATATTATATGTAGTAAGAGTTTGTTAAGAATCAGGGCTTGCTTGAGAGAAATTGAAGATTCTTTTTTCCTGTCACATCTGGACAGTGACATGAAAAGGAAAGAGGTAGAAATATTCTCTCTCTCTTTCTCTCTCTTTCTCTCTCTCTCTCTCTCTCTCTCTCTCTCTCTCTCAGTGAAATTATTGGAACTTTTATCTGTGAAGAAACTAAAGAGAATATAAATACAGATATATATATATATACAGTTCTGAATTTCACAAACAGAAAAAAATTAATATTTCTATGCAAAGTAGAATACAAAATGGAATTGTATATGAAACCACACATTTTTATTCCATATGTATCTCTTGTGTTCTTTGTTTGCTTGTCTTTTTAAGCATATAATAAATTCAACCTGATACTTTCAAAACTGTCCTAGTCTGTGTTGACTTCAAAATTGCTTTTGGGTAGAGCCAAGATGGTGGGAATAAAGGCAGGTTCTTGCCTGAGCTCTCTTCCGAAACCCTCCAAATACCTTTTTTAAATGACTCTAAATAAATTCTAGAGCAGTAGAACCCCAAAAAAGACAAAGTGAAATAAATTCCCAGGCCAAGACAACTTGAAAAGTTAGCAAGAAAGGACTATTGCACCAGGGTAAGAGAGAAATGCAGTCCAATTCAGGCTGTGCCAGTGCAGACTCAGCCCAAGCAAACCCAGAGCAAGCCTTGTGGTGACCAAATCAGTGGCAGCAGTGGCAGTTTCTAGACCTTTCAGCCTACAAATGCCAAAGGCAAATTAGAAGGTTGGGAGAAAGGGTCTGTCACCTACAAATGAAAGTGGAGCACAGCGTACTGCCCGACACCAGAAAACCAGGAGCAGGCCTTAGGAGTGACTGAATCAGCACCAGCAGCAGCAGTGGCTGCTTCAGGAGCTCTCAGTCCACAGACAGCGAGAGGGTAGAACAATGGTCAGAAGGAGATTAAAGGGTCTTTTTCCTAGTACTGAGGCAGGTCTCTGGTGCTTTGCCTTTACTCGGATCTGGGTCAGGGTCCTAGGTGGCAGCCCCAGGGTGAGGAGAAGCACTAACAAAGCAGAGCTTATAGCCACAGTGGAGGGGGGACCCTCCTCACAGTTTCAGGGCAGAAAAGAGTGATTGTGGTCTCTCACAGACCAGAGCCCAGGCCAGGAGAGGAGTAAACACCCTCTCCTTAGATCACACCACCTCAGAAGAACTGAACACTTACAGCCCCTAGACATATCTGTGAAATCAGCTGCCCCAAACCCCTAAAGCTTAGGACAGTGTGCCCTCCACCCTGGAAGCAGAGCTCCACTTTAACAAAAAGTTATAATAATATACTGTGGAATATAATAATAGACTGTGGAAATTAGCAAACAATGGAAAAAAAAACTGACTATAGAAAGGTATTTTAGTGGCAAGGAAGATCAAAACACACTCAAAAGAAGACAACAAAGTCAAAGCTTCTACATCAAAACCTACAAGAAAAATATGAATTGGTCTCAGGCCATGGAAGAGCTCAAAAAGGATTTTGAAAATCAAGTAAGAGAGGTAGAGGAAAAATTAGGAAGAGAAATGAGAGTGACTCAAGAAAATCATGAAAAATGAGTCAACAATTTGGTAAAGGAGACACACACACACAAAAAAAATACTAAAGAAAAAACACCTAAAAAACCAGAATAGTCCAAATGGTAAAAGGCATCCGAAAAGCCAATGAAAAGAAGAATGCCTTAAAAAGCAGAATCGTACTGTTATTCCCTACACCCCGCTTTCAGTTTCTCCATCCTGCCCCAGTTCACCCCACTGTTTTTACTCCCATCTCCATGGACCTCACTGTTTGTACTCTCATCTCCACAGACCCCACTGTTTGCGTTCCCTTCTACACAGAAATAATCCTGCCTCAGCTTGTCCCAGTGTTTGTGTCCACATCTCCACGGAAATCTAATTGTGTTCTTTCCCTTTAAATACTCTTTCTTTTCCTTTACTCAGGGCTGTTTGATTTGAGTAATTACTCCGAACAGTCGGGCGCTTCAATAAATCCACATCTATATTTATATCCGGGTCTCGCTCACTTTTGTTCGGCACAACAGGACAAATGAAAAAGGAGATCCAAAAGCTCACTGAAGAAAATAATTCTTTAAAAATTAGAATGGAACAAATGGAAGCTAATGACTTTAGGAGAAATCAAGAAACAAGAAAACAAAAACAAAAGAATGAAAAATAGAAGACAAGGGAAATATCTCTTTGGGAAAACAACTGACCTGGAAAATAGATCCAGGAAAGTTAATTTTAAAATTATTGCATTACCTGAAAGCCATGATCAAAAAAAGAGCCCAAACATCAACTTTCAAGAAATTATAGAGGAAATCTGCCCTGATAGTCTAGAACCAGAGGTTAAAATAGAAATTGAAATAATCCACTGATAGAGATCCCAAATGAAAATTCCCAGGAATATTATAGCCAAATTCTAGAGTTCTCAAGTCAAGGAGAAAATGCTGCTTGTAGCCAGAAAGAAGTAATTCAAGTATGGGAGAGCCACAGTCAGGCTATCAAAAGATTTAGCAGCTTCTACATTAAGGGACCAGAGGGCTTGGGATATGATATTCTGGAGGGCAAAGGAGCTAGGATTATAACCAAGAATCAACTACCCAGCAAAACTGAGTATAATCCTTCAGGGAGAAAAAAAATGGATATTCAACGAGATAGAGGACTTTCAAGAAATCTTGATGAAAAGATGAGATCTGAATAGAAAATTTGACTTTCAAATACAAGACTCAAGAGAAGCATAAGAAGGTAAACAGGAAAGGGAAATCATAAGGGACTTAATAAGGTTAAATTGTTTTCATTCCTACATGGGAAGATAATATTTGTAACTGATAAGACCTTTCTCAGCATTAGGATAGTTAGAGGAGTATATATAGACATAGGGTACAGGTGTGAATTGAATATTGAGGAATAATATCTAAAAAATAAAATTAAGGGATGAGAAAGGAATGTGCTGGGAGAAAGAGAAAGGAAGAGATAGAATGGAGTAAATTGCCGTACATAAAAGAGTCAAAAAAAAAGCTTTTAAAGAGGAAGGGAAGAGGAGGGAGGTGAGGGGGAATAAGTGAATCTTGCTCTCATCAGAATTGGCTCAAATAAGGAATAACATACACATTTAATTGGGTATAGAAATCTATCTTATCCCACAGTAAAGTAGGAGGGGAAGGGGATAAGAGAATGGAGAGGGGTGATAGAAGGGAGGACAGATTGGGAGAGGAGATAGTCAGAAGCAAAACACTTTTGAGGAGGGACAGAGTGAAAGGACAGAGAATAGAATAAACAGGAGTGGGGAATAGGATGGAGGGGAATACAATTAAAAATAGTAACTGTGAAAAAAAATTTGAAGTAAGTTTCTCTGATAAAGGCCTCATTCTGCAAACACATAAAGATAAATCAAAAGTAATAAGTCAAATTTATAAAATAAGAACCATGCCCCAATTGATAAATGATCAAAAGATATAGTCAGTTTTCAGATGAAGTAATCAAAGTTATCTATAGCCATATGAAAAAATATTCTAACTTACTATTGATAGCAGAAATGCAAATTAAAACAATTCTGAGGATACCTATCAGATTGACTAATAGGACAGAAAAGGTAAATGAAAAACGTCAGAGGGGATGTGGGAAAAATGGGATATTAATGCATTCTTGGCAGACTTGTGAACTGATTCAACCGTTCTGTAGAGCAATGTGGAACTATGCCCAAATATAAAACCATGCATACCCTTTGACCTAGTAATACCACTACCAGCTCGGTATCCCAAAAGAGACTAAAAAAAAGAGAGAAGGACTTATATGTTCAAAAATATTTATAGCAGCTGTTTTCTGGGAGCAAAGAATTAGAAATTGAGGGGATGCCCACCAGTTGGAGAATGGCTGAACAAGTTGTGGTACATGATTATGATGGAATACTATTGTACTACAAGAAATAGTGAGCAGGGTGCTCTCAGATAAACCTGGAAAGATTTGCATGGGCTAATGCAAAGTGAGATGGACTGTGTGCAAAGTAACAGCAATATTGTAAGATGATCAGCTGTGAATAACTTAACTATTCTTAGCAATATGATCTAAGACAACTCTAAAAGACTTTTGATGAAAAATGTTATCCATCCCCAGAGAAAGAACTGATCATGTCCAAATACACACTGAAGAATACTTTTTACTTTCTTTATTTTTCTTGAGGTTTTCTTTGTCTGTTTTGTTTCACAATATGACTATTATAGATATTGTTTTGCATGACTACACAAATTGTTTACCTTCTCAATTGGGGTGGGGACAGAGTAAGGGAGAGGATTTGGAATGCAAAATTTTAAAAATGAATGTAAAAATTGTTTTTACACGTAATTGAGGGAAAATAAAATACACAAGAACAAAAAAAGAAATTGCTTTCGAATTCCTCTGTGAACTTTTAAAATTATTTCAATGGCCTGCTTTTTCTTTTTGCATCAATACCATTGGTTTTGTTACAGTGATTAGAGTGGGACTTTTTTTTTTTTTTACTGTTTTCTCTTTTGGATTGCTAAAGTAATCAAGTGCCTTTGATCAAATCTTACTAGGTGCTAAGCCCCAGGCTCACACCCTTTTGCTGATTAAATGTGAATCTTTTGGGCCATGAACAGGGTATAAAAACTCAGAGGTTCCCATTTTGTTTGGGCCTCTCACTCACTAGAAGTGTGTTGGTGTGGAGATTCTGGGTAGCCATTGTTAAGAGCCCCCCAGCTCTGAAGAAACCCAGATGTTTTGTTTGGGTCTCTCACTCACTGGAAGAATGTTGGTGTGGAGACTCTGGGTAGCCGTTGTTAAGAGCCCCCCTCCCGTCCCCAGCCTTGAAGAAACCCTGATTTGGATGCTTCCCTGGTAACTATGAATTTGATTTGAATCAGGCAAGGTCTGTCTGTCGATGTTTGTAATTTGTTTGTATTTGCCTTGAAGTACAGGGTGCTGATCTTTTCTCCCTGAACTAAGTGAATGATATTTGTATGTTTGATTAAAGTGAGATTGTTAGCCCCTTAAAGTTACTGTCCCTAGTAAAGCAGATCAAAGAACCTGTGCTGGCAGCTCTTGTTGCTGGTCTTGTATTGGTCTTTCACTCCCACAACAGCTGCTAGCCAAATTGTTATTACAGTATTCCCCTCCCCTTTTAATCTTTTCCCCCTACTAAAAATGGGAGTAGGGAACCCTGTAACAAATAGGCATCGTCAAGAAAAACAAAATTTGTACAACCATACCCAAAAATGTATTTCTTCTTCCTCACTCTGAGAACATCTCTCTGTCAGGAAGTAGATGAGATGCTTCATGATAGGTCTTATGGAGATATTGTTAGTCACTGCTTTGAACTGAGTCCTTAAATCTATCAGATAGTTTTCCTTTATGTGATCATTTTCTAAACCATACTGCTGCCTTCACTCTGTATTAGTTCTTCCCAGGATTCTGCGAAACTGTGTCTTCAGTCATTTCTTATGGAACAACAAGATTCCAGTACGTTCGTGTGACCCAATTTCTCCAGCCATTTTTTGGTTAATTCCCTAGTAACAATGTTATATTTATCCTCTACACCTGTAGTGTCAAACTCAAGCAGAAATGGGGTCCCCTAAACCCTACATAAAAATCCCTGTGGACCACATCTTCACTTAAAAAACATATTAACATTATCTATGTTTTATTGTACTTTTTATTTTGTTAAATAGTTCCCATTTACATTTAAACCTGATCATGCCCCACTCTAGACTGCTGTCAGCTGCATGCCCCATGAGTTTGACCCCTCTGCTTTACACAGCTATTAAAATGGGCTTCCAAAAGCACAGTTCTAGCCATGCTATCTCCCCTACTCAATAAATTACAGTGGCCCCTTTTTACTTTTCCATATCAAATATAAACTTCTTTCTCTGATATTTAAATATCTTCACAATCTGGTCTCTTATCCTTCCAAACTTCTTACATATTACTTATTCTCCTTTGCAAATTCGGTGGTCCCATCCCACTGGCCTATTTGTTGTCCCTCACACAGTATTTGTCTCCCATCCTGGTACCTTTTCAGTATGTTCCTCAGGCCTGTAATGCTGTTGCTATTTACCTTGGTCCCTTAGAATTCCTGGCTTATTGCAGGAATCAGCTCTCCTGTTCTCCCCCAGCTGCTAGTGCTTTCTACTATAAAGTTACTTTCCATTTATTCTGCATTTGTCTCATATATCTGTTGTTGTTTATGTATCCCTCATTAGGATGTAAGCTTCTTGAAGTTAGATTCTGGTTTTGCTTTTTCTTTGTGTAAGACCCTTTGCAGGTTACTCATCCAATGTGCATTCCCACTTGTGGGTTGAGTACCCAGAGGATGGCTGCTACCACAGATTCTCAAGTTGACATTCTGTGATTGTACTCCCAAACCACAGCTTGTGAGGCCCCACTGGTATGCGGTCTATTAACAGTCACACCAGTGTACACAGGTAGGAGAATGGAACAAGCATTTATTAAATACTTATTGTGTGCCAGGCACCATACTAAACCTTTTACAAATGTTATCTCACTTGATCCTCACAACAATCCTGGAAAGTAGGTGCTATTATTATCCCCATTTTACAGATAACAGAACTGAGACAGACAGAGCTTAATTGACTCATCCAGAGTGACAGAACTAGTAAATAAGTATCTTAAGCTGGATCTGAATTCAGGCCTCTCTGACTCCAATTGTAGAGGATAAGATGGAATGGGAATGGGGGAAAGAAGGGAGATGATGGTTAGGATTAATGAGTTTAAAGGATTAAGTTTTTGTCCTGGTTTTAAACAAATCTGTAAGTTGCTCTATGTGTGTGTGTGTGTGTGTGTGTGTGTGTTTTATAGAAGGACTAAATATCCTCATTGAACTATAGCAAGACAATTGATGACATCTTGATAGAATATGGAATGAACTAGCCAGTACTGCTCAGGTACTGTCTCAGGTACTACAATCACAGAAAGTGATTGTAGTAGAGACTTCAGATGGAATGAATCAGAGTCTATTGCATAAGCATAATAAATAGGAGAAGTTGTCAGTCAGAATCTCAGTGATCACTGAAGGCAGTTTCTGCAGTCCCTGGACAGTTAGCCCAAACAGTAATGCTTCACTCCAGACCTTGCTAATGGAACCGCTGTGAATCCCAACAGGCTATGAAAACAAAATCAAGAAGGAATACATTCCACTACTCAGAACTCCTAACAAGAGCTGAAAGCCTCAAAGGTTTCAGCCTCAGGTGAGATGTTTTTTATGTGCCTTAGAAATAAGATGGAAAAAATAGATAAAATTATGCTCTTTTACTGAGGCCATAGTGTTCATTGTCCTACCCACAGGAAAGAGTATAGGCTGTTACTCCGGCCTTGGGGATTTATCAGTGTTTCAAGATGAAATCATCACCTGCAACTCAAAATTTCAAAATGAGTGTAAAAAATAAGTAAGCATTATTTTTAAAGATATGTTTTACATGACTTCACATGTATAATGGCTATCATATTGCTTACCTTCTCAATGGATGGGAAGGAGGGAGAGAATTTGGAATTCAGAATTTAAAAAATGAATGTTAAGAAGTCATCCCTTGCTGGCATTTTGCAGTAAGGGGAGAGACATGAGTGATATGTGTTTTCCCTATTACTGGTGGGAAAGACAGAGAAGCACAATTTAAGACATGTGATATGGATCTGCAACACTGAAGAAAATTAAGATTCACTACAGGATTTAGGCCTATCAAAATAGACCAATAATAGAATTTCTGTCCAACCTGGGCTTGTTGACCCATTGATACAACTCGGTATATGAGTAACTAAGACATGGCATTGGGGAAAGAGGAATGATTGATTGGGTCAAGTCTATTATAGATAATCCTTGGACACTTGGACTTGTGGGTCATAAAGGGAACAGACTTTTGTCTGGAAGATCAGTCATCCAGAGAGAGATGGACATGAACAGAGATCAGAGAGGGGGTTTACCAGTACTGTACTGACAAGTGTTTAACAACTTGCTCTGCAGGATCAGTGGGGTTGGGGGAGGGGAACTTAGGCAATGCACACTTTTAATTTAATCTACATTTTAACATTTTTCTCTATAACTTCTCTAAAATCTAGACAATCAATGGAATAATAAATCAAGCCCTGATTTGTAGCATTTGTCGATTTCCAAAAGATAAAAGCTCATGCTAAAAATTTAAGAACCAAGCTCTTGAAAGCCAGTTACAGCTGGCTCCAACTTAGGTCTTCTTAAATCCATGAGGTAGGGAAAGACTTTATTCAAACAGTCTTCCTCCAGGAAATTAATTGCCCACAGAGATGAAAGCAACTGTGTGGTGAAGACCCCTGGACCTGGCATCCAAGAGAGAAGAAAAACTCTAACTTAATTCCTAGACCAATCATAATGAGAAGAAGAGTTGGTATGTATTCTTGAGAGGGATCCAAAAGCAAATATTGGATTGACTCATATTCCCTCAGTAAGAGTTGATCTCTTAGAAATGAAAGGAGTGGGAGAAACTGGTTCTATGCTTGCCCCTCCCCACCAATCATCAGTTTCTCATGGCCACACTGAGTTATACATTCTGTAAGACCTTGAGAACCAGGAAGGATTTTTTTCAGTATGAACCTTCCCCAAGAGCCTACCATTCCTTCCTAGATCTCTGCTCTCAGATGCAAATGGAGATATGAGTGGCCTGGGTGTATGTTGGGAGCAGTGCTGGAGGGCTAGGGGAGAAAGAGAGAAAATTCTATTGATGTGACTCTGGCATCTAGAGATGCAAAGTCTTCCATCAAGTTAATGAAATGTTTGACTTACTAGTTGAGCCACTAGAGGATACGATGAGAAGGAGAATGCATGGGACCAAGAACTGTTGCTGGACTTGATCATTTGACTGGACATTTAAAACATAGACATTATTTGTAAGACATTGCTCATAAATGGTTCCAAAATTATAAAGACCGACATGATAAATAAACTAGGAGAGCAAGGAATAGTTTACCTGTCAGATCTATGGAGAAGGGAAGACTTTATGACCAAACAAGAGATAGAGAACATTATGAAATGCAAAATGGATGATTTTGATTACATTAAGTTGAAAAGTTTTTGCACAAACAAAGCCAATGCAATCAAAATTAGAAGGGAAGCAGAAAGCTGGGAAACAATTTTTACAGCCACTGTCTCTGATAAAGGCCTCGTTTCTAAAATAAATAGAGAATTGAGTCAAATTTATAAGAATACAAGTCATTCCCCAATTGATAAATGGGCAAAGGATATGAAGAGGTAGTTTTTAGAGGAAGAAATTAAAGCTACCTATAGTCATATGAAAAAATGCTCTAGGTCACTATTGATTAGAGAAATGCAAATCAAAATGACTCTGAGGTACCATATCACACCTATTAGGTTGGCTAGCATGACAAAACAGGAAAATGATAAATGTTACAGAAGATGTGGGAAAATTAGAACACTAACACATTTTTGGTGGAGTTATGAACTGATCCAACTATTCTGGAGAGCAATTTGAAACTATGGCAAAAACGGCTATAAAACTGCGCATACAGTAATACTACTTCTAGGTCTGTATCCCAAAGAGATCATAAAAACAAGAAAAGGACCCACGTGTACAAAAATACTTATAGTAGCTCTTTTTGTGGTAGCCAAAAATTGAAAATTGAGGGGATGCCTATCAATTGGGGAATGACTGAACAAGTTGTGATATATGATTGTGATGGAATATTATTGTGCTATAAAAAATGACAAGCAGGATGATTGCAGAAAAACCTAGAAAGACTTACATGAATTGATGCAAAGTGAAGTGAACAGAACCAGGAGAACATTATACACAGCAACAGCCACATTGTGCAATTACCGACTTTGATAGACTTAGCTCTTCTCAGCATTGCAAGGATCTAAGACAACTCCAAAAGACTCACGATAGAAAATGCTGTCCACATCCAGAGAAAGAACTCTGGAGTCTGAATGCAGAGGGAAACATACTATTTGCTCTCCTATTTTTTTTTTTGTTGTTGTTGTTATGCTTTGCTTCTTCTTTCTCATGGTTCCTCCCATTAGTTTTAATTCTTCTTTACATCTTGACTAATTGTGAAAATATGTTTAATATGAATGTATAAGGAAAGCCTATATCAGATTGCTTGGGGAGGGAGGAGGGGACAAAGGGAGAGATAATTTAAAACTCAAAATCTTATGGAAGTGAATGTTGAAAACTAAAAGTACATAAGCTAATTATATAAAAAAGAAATTGTTCTAAAATATAATTTTTGTTCATTGTTGTGAAAAAACAAGTAGAGTATACATGCAAAACAGACC
>JAQQSZ010012960.1:0-11880 GCA_028646595.1 Phalanger gymnotis | reverse complement strand
CCCCCCCCCCCCGGACCTCACTTTTTCTTCTGTAAAATGAGGGGATTGGGCTAAATAGCCTCTTAGATCCCTCCCAGGATCTTAGATCTACCTCTGGAGCTTCAATGTTTTCTACTACGAAATAGAGACCTTAATACTTACAGTCCCAGCATTGCAGAGATATTGCTTGGCTCAAAAGAGATAACGCATGTAAAATATTTGTTATTTTTTAAAGTTTCATGAAAATATTTGTATTATTGGTCTTGTTGTTATTATTAATGTTTATTGAGTTTATATGTGAGAAGGATGAAATGAAAGCCCCAGATGAGTTTCAGCGATTTTTAAATGGATTTCACTTCTCTCTTCACAATCTAATAATGATAACAATGATTATCATAATTGTGATAGTAATAGCTAGCATTCATATAGCTCTTTAAGATTGCAGATATTACCTTATTTGATATTCAGAACAACCCTGGGAAGTAGGAGCTGTTGGTATCTTTATATAACAGATGAGGAAACTGAGTCAGAGGTTGAGTGACTTGCCCTGGTCACGTAGCTAGTTAGTGCCTGTGGCTGGATTAAACTCAGGCCTTGTTCTCTTACTCTCTGCACCACTGGCTGCTTGTATTCTGTTTTATCCGGAATGATCAGGAGTTGGAAGAGTAAGGAGTCTATGTGCCTTTTCCCTTTGTTTGGAGTGAATTTCTCCCAAATCTTGCTTACTTTACCTTGTGTTCTTCCAGTAGGGCATTTGTTTATTGTCTTCACTCATTTATTTATTGTCTTTGTAAGCAGCTGGCACATATTGAGTGCTTATTATTATTTGCACCTAAATTATTTCTATACATTGGAAAATGGAATCCAATACCTGGAATCCAGCCTGATGATGGGAAGCTTAAGTAGCAAGGAGGGCAGCAAATTTGAAAGTAATATTATTATTCTTGGCGGAAAACTGTGTTTTGATTCCTTAGCATTGCTGTGCCTGACTGCTTCCTGTTACTCTGCTGTCCCTCCCACGGGTTTGGGTTTTCTCACACTGGAATTCTTGGCTGTCCTGCTCCCAGCAGCCTGTTCCTTTCAGCTACTGCCTCCCTGGGTCCCTTGAAACCTGTTTCTGCGCCAAGTTTTTATTTGCACTTTAAAAATATCCTTTTTCTCTCCTTTTTCCCACCTCCCACTTTGTTTATTTTGGAGCTATATTCCTGGGCACTACCTTTTTGCCTGGATCTAATGAGAAAACAAACACTTGGGAGAAGTTGGGCCTCCCATCTTCTTTCTCTCCTCTCCCCAGGGAAACTGGGACTGAAGGGCATTGAGCATCTGGCTTTCTCAGGTTATGAGAGCCAATGGGACACTGGATTGGGTTGGGTTGAGCAACAGTTCAGGGCTACGATAAGTCAACATTAAGGCAACGTTGAAACTGGTCCAAGATTCTGAGTCCTGGGAATGGAGGCAGAGGAGGTCTAGTATAGAACCAAGGAGATATCGCCTTGTACTCTCTTAGGACCCAGAGGGGTGGGCTAGTTTGTGGTGTTGGAGTGGGAGGAGTGTGCAGTAAAGTCATAAGATTCTCAAATCAAGGATTCAGAGCTAGAAGGAACCTCAGAGATTATGTGGCCTAACCCTCTAATTTTACATATACCTTGCCCAGCCAGATTTGAATCCTGGTCTACAGGTTCCAAAGCCAGAATTTACTTTTTTCTTTTTTTCCCACATTTATTTATTTTATTTTTAATTTATGGAATAAAACAAACATTTTCATAATGTAGTAAAGTTGCGGCATTCCATATTTCATCTGTTTGTTCAGATCATATACTGGTGTGTGAGAAGTAGCGTAGTAGGATATCTTTGGTTTCAGAGTCAGGAAAATCTGAATTCAAGTTCTGCCCCTGACATGTATTGGCTGTGTGATTCTATGCTAGTTACTTGAATTAATTTCCCAGACTGTTTCTATTATTCAGTTGTTTCAATCATGTCCAATTCTGCATGATTCTGTTTGGGGTTTTCTTGGTGAAGATGCTGGAGTAGTTTGCCATTTCCTTCTGCAGCTTATTTTACAGATGAGGAAACTGAGGCAAACAGGGTTAAGTGACTTGCCTAGGGTCACACAGCTAGTGTCTGAGGCTGGATTTGAACTCAGGTCTTCCTGACTCCAGGCCTTGCACTCTATCCGTTAAGCCACCTATCTCCCTGATATAGGGAGTATGCTCCCATCAAGTCTTCCTTCGTGGTTGAGTCAAAATAGTCAAAATCTTCCAGATTTATTTGGGGAGGGGGGAATAGGTTTGCCTGCAGAGGAAAGGGAAGGAACCAGAAAGATCAGTGTATATAATGGACTGAAGAACCTGCTCACTCTGATAAAAGCAATTCAAATGGATTGTTTAAGAACCAGAGGCTGGAGGATGGTGACATAGTTCTTAAATCAGAAGACCTGGATTCAAACTCTGCTTAACACACTTACCTGGCTGACCTTGATCGATCCCCTAATTCTCCATTTCTTCATCTTTAAAACAAGGTGGTTGTGTCAGAGAGCCACTGAAATCTGTTGCAGCTCTGGATTTATGATCCTGCCAAATAATAAAAATAATAAAACTCTTCTCCCTTCCTTCCCAAACAAATCCACGAAGATGACAATGCTATGGGCTCTGAGACACGGATGGCTTAGCGATTTTGTTCACTTGAGCCCACGTCTGTTCATATGTTGTTGTCGTTAAGTGTAAGTTCAGCAGATGGCATGCGTCATCCTGCATGAAATGAGCACATTTTGATTATTTTCCTAGCGAGATGCCATCGGTGCCTTTGAAATCTTTGCATTCCCATTGATTGTAAGCGGCAGTTCAAAAACTAAAGGATCTAGGGTCCCAAGACCTGACCTCATTGACAGTCACAGCTCTGACCTTTATTACCTATGCTACCTAAGTTAGTTAAATTCCCTGAGCTTCAGCTTCCTCATCTGCAAGATGGGGATAGGAATTCTCATCCTCCTAATTTAACGGGTATAATGCTCAAGTGAAATAAATCAATCTCTCAATTACCACTAGTTTAGTGATTGTATACCATGGGCCAGGCACTCTGCTTGGCCTTGGGAATACAAAGACAACAATGAATTAATCTCTGTCCTCAGGAAGCTTACATTACAGAGTCAGTAATGTAGGTAAATGTACGCAGTCAAAGCAGGGAATATTCGCACATTATGAATACCTTGCTTCTCTCTGCCCCTCACTTCCTACTTTGTTTGCTGTCGATGTTTCTTCATATATGCTACCATTCTGGTGGTATCTATCAGGAAACTAGATACCAGGGAGAATCTGGGCCATCCATTCTCTTTGCTCCCATTCTCTCTCAAGAACCCGGGCTGGTATGCGTAATGCATAGACTGTTTTAGGTGGCAGACTGGGATTCAGATTCCACCAATGAGATCTGGCAGCTGTGTGATCACCGGCAAATCACAACCTCCGTGAGCCTCTGGATACTCTCTGTTGTTGTTGCGCAACCCTCATTCTTGAAGAGGATCATGGAAACCCTCCAAGACTCTAAGGAATTGACAAAGAGTCAGTGTCATATGGTGGATAGGGTGCAGGCCTTGGAGTCAACAAAACCTGGATTCTAATCCTGATTTAGATACTTGTTTGCTGTGGGAATCTGGGTGAGTCATTTTGCCTCTCGGCCTCAGTTTCTCCATCTGTACAATGAGAGAAATGTACTTTAAGGTCCCTTTCAGTTCTCGACCCATGATCTTCTGATTCTGTGCTCCAGTGCACTCAGCTTGATCTTCATCTACCAACGAAGTGAAATATTGCTATTTTACTTGGGTCTGATAGCAATTTATTTTGGCTTCATGCCTTGAATCTCTTTTTCTAAGCAGGCCTCAGGGAGGGAAGCAGTAGTACCACTAAACTGAAATGATTGTTTATTTCTCATATACCAACTGTTCACCTATTTGAGGTACAATGATCTAACAAGCAGACTATGATAATTACACATGTTCAGATTGTCTTCTTCAGGGATGGTTTGGCACATAGGGGCACTAAGGATTCTTTCACTGGTGACCTAGGATGCCAGTCTCTTCATATAAGCATTGAAGCCTAACTGGTGTTTTATGACAGAAGCCTTCTACTCCTTCCTGAAGTTATATGTGGTTTTCATTGTTGCTTTGTTGTTTACTTTTGTTTTTTTTTCTTTTTTGTTAAGGTTTGAATTTAGTAACCTTATGCTTAACTATAAAAGATTCCCCACCAATATTTTTCTCTGCATACTCACCCAAAATCATGAGAGGATGCATACAATGCTAAGAACATTGGATTGAGAATGAAAAGACCTGGATTCAAATCACAGCTTTGTGATTTACTATTTGTGTGACCATGGACAAATCTCTTCAAATTTCTGGCTCCTAGTTTTCCCATCTGTACAGGTGAAGGGGGTCAGCTGGGTGTTACAGTGGGTAGAGAACTGGTACTGGAGTTAGGAAGACCTGAGTTCAAATCTGACCTTAGACACACTGGCTGTGTGACTCTGGGCAAGTCACTTAGCCCCAGTTGCCTCTATGCTCCACCCCCCACCCCCTCAAAAGGAAAAAAAAACAAGTGAAGGAGCTGGGTTAGATGAAGCTACACAAGATTCCTTTCAATTCTAAATCTTCTCCATGCTATTGTAGGTCATCCTCAAACAAGCATGACCTTGTTTGTGTTGGAGGGTTACACATGTTCACTTGCAAGCATTAAGATTCCAAAGTACATCACAAAATCAGGCTAATTAGTTGTTTGTATGACTCACATAGAAGTTTCCAGTCATAGAATTTTCAAAGCCTTTGAAGACACATTCAACTTTTATTGATAGAGAAGGTACTTTGTCCTAATCACTTAATGAACTGTTTGGGTAGGAAAATAGCAGTAAACCCAAATCATGTGGGAACAGGATGAGGTCTCCATCTTCTCCTTCTTCTTGTCTGCTACTAGAGTTGTCTCGAAGATGCTCCTAGTGAGTCTACCAAAGGTGACTTTACATCCTACTGCTTTTGTTCAGTTAAAAAAAGCAAGAAGTATTTACTAAGCACTTACAATGGTCTAGGCACAAAGAACAAAAATATAGAATTGTTTTTTATTCACTTGTGCAGTAGTTTGGTGAACAGTAAATACAAATGAAGGAAAGGAAGAACTTGTGTCATGACCATTTCCATCTGAATTCTGTTGAAAAAGATAAGAATGAGATAATGATGATGATGAAGAAGAAAGAATGGATGAGCTATCACATGCTTCATTGGAGGGAACTCTCAAATTGATAGAACAGAGATCCTTTTAAGTATCTGAGTAGTAATAGTAGTAGTAGTAGTAGTAGTAGTAGTAGTAGTAGTAGTAGTAGTAGTAATAGATCAGTCATGGCTCTGCCCAAACCTGTTATCATTGCTCCTGAATAGAGCTAAGTATGGCTTCCAAGTCAAGGAGTCACACACCAAAAAATCACAATCATCATCCTATATGCCTCAGTGACTCCACCAAAAAAATAGATCAAATTCTTTCATGTCATGAAACCCTGCTTGAATGATCAAAAAAGGCATCTGGACTTGAGATGTATAAAACATAACGTACATCAAGGAAAAAGTAGAGACCGAAGATGTGGAGCTTGAATCTGGAGGTCAAATCAAGGCAGTGAATTAAGGCAGCACTTTAAAAAAATAAATTTTGTTCATATCTAGACAGCCCGAAGTCAGGAAGACCCAAGTTCAAGTCTAGCCTCAAACATTTAACAGCTGTGTGACCCTGGTCAAGTCATTTCACTTGTGTCTGCCATAGTTGCTTCATCTGTAAAATGAGAATCATAGTCAACAGTTACCTCCCAGAGTTGTTATGAGGATAAAATGATATTGATAATACTTGTAAAAAGCTTTTAATAAACTTTAAAGTGTTATATTAATGGTATTTATTATAATGTTATTATTACACCACTTCTCTCAGTGGGGAAACTACTGCCATCTGTTATAATGAAGACTTTTTTAAAAGAGGACGAAGAGAAGGTTCAGCAAAATTAACCAAAATATTGAAAAGGATTGACGTTATATCCAATGTTACACTCCCTCGGTCCCTTACCTCTACAAAGAAGATGGTCTCTTTTCTTTGGGTCAAGTTTGGTCAAAATAATTTTACAACATTCAGTTTGTATTGTTTCATTATCATTTTTTCTACTTATGTCATTATTATAATCATTGTCTATGTTTTTTCCTGGTTCTGTTTATTTTACTCTTTATTAGTTCCTGTAGCATCTTCCAATGCTTTTCTGTATTCATCATATTCATTATTCTGGTCAGAATAGTAATTTTCCATATATCCATATATCAAAATTTGTTTAACCATTCCCCAATTGGTAGACACGTACATTCTTTACAATTGTTTTTGCTATCTATCTATCTACACATGTGTGTATGCATACATTCATACGTATGTACATATTTGTGTATGTGTGCATGTCTGACCTTTGTGACCGCCTGGACTTATATTCCTAGCAGTGGAATCTCTGGGTCAAAGGGTATGGACATTTAGTCACTTTCTTCACATAATTTCAAATTGCTTTCCAGAATAGTTAGATGAGTTCAAAGCCCCACCAAGGCATTAGTGTGGCCTTCTTCCCACAACCTCTCAAAAATTCCTATGCCCATTTTTGGTCATCTGTAATTTGCTGAGTATGAAATATGAAACCTTTGGGATGTTTTGATTTGAATTTCTCTTAATAGACATGATTTGGATCATTCTTTCCCATGGGTGGTTGTTAATAGTCTACAGTTTCTCTTTTGTTACCTTTATATTCCACATATTTATATAACATATATAAATATATTCCATATATTTATATACCACATATTTACTGGGGAATGGCCTTTGGACTTACATATTTCTATTAGTTTATGTATCTCGCATATCAGACTTTTAGCAGAGATATTTGATAGAAAAAAAATTTCCCCAGTTGACTGCTACATGGATGGAGTCAATACTTGAAATACCTTTTTCTCCTCTAGGCAAGACATTGAGTATAAAGCTGTCAAGGAGAAAGCCTTGGTTGTATATTTCATGAGACTTTTTGGCATCCTGAAATCAAAGCTTAATAGGAAGAACATGTTTAAAGCAGTTAACAAAAATGTAGTACCACACTTAACACCCACTTTCAAACCCATAAAATGGACTATTAACATCTACCCATGCCCTATTAATAAAACACAGGTTGTAGCACCCTAAGACACCTATGGAAAGACAGACTCTTCCTCATCAAGAAGGAAGACAAGAATTGATGAACATGCTTAGCTCACTGGGTAAATAGGTAGGTCAAAAACTTAAATAATACTTCTGAGTCAGCAGAGATCTCTTTACCAAACAATAGTAATGGCAGGTGAGAGGCATGGTGACTATCGAATTTGTCAAATGTAACTAAACATGGTTTATCTAAGGATGGAGCCTATCAGATGGTTAAAATCCACAAGTGGAATCATTAAATTCTCTGTGGACAACGTTCCTGTGAACTCAACCAGGAATCCTCAAATAAGTGGCAGAGTCATCCAGATTTATTTATAGAAATGGAGGAGTTTATGATGATAATTCAAGACCTGGTTCATCACTAGCAGAAATTACAGATGGGCTATCCATAAGGAGCTCCAGCATATTGATAAGTTCAGATTATGCAAGGAAACAGTCGCACATATGCTGTACATCGTGGCTGGCTGCAAAAATTTAGCACCTACCAAATACCTCACAAGATTCAATCCTGTAGATAGCATTACAGCCCAGAAGTTCAATCAGTACTCAGTAATTTTCAAAAGAGGACAAATCTCAAAGCTATGAGAGAAAGAAGAGGGGAAAAAAAGGAAGGAAAGAAAGAGGAAAGGAAAAGAAAGAAAAGAACAACAAAGCTTAAAACATTTTTGAGAATTCAAAACAGACTGGAAGCAGATCATTATCAGAGCTGCTCCCCACAATTCCCTTGATGTACCATCAATCCATAATAATGTAGAGACAGTGCTTTTAAGAACTACTACTACCCCTGAATACTCATAATCTCCAAGTGATGTCAAGTCAAAGTTAAATCTGTAGACTCCTTTCTGGAAGATTCTCCCTCCTCATCTTCATCTCTTGGCTTCCATTGCTTTGTTCAAGTCTTAGATAAAATTCCACCTTCTGCAAGAAGCTTTTCCTCTGCCTCATTAATGTTAGTGCCTTCCTTCTGCTGACGAATTCCATTTTATCCTGTATATAGTTTGTCCATAGTTGTTTGCGTGGTGTATCGCTTACTAGACTGTGAACTCCTTGAAAGCAGAGACTGCTTTTGCTTTTCTTTGTATCCCCAGAGCTTATGTGCCTAGGCTATAGTAGGTGCTTAATAAAGCTCGCTGACTGAACAATGTTTTTTTAAAAGATGATGCCATACTGAGTACTCATAATCTCCAAGGTATGCGGAAGGAAACCTTTCCAAAATACCAAGATGTAGGAGAATAAATTAGAATCATACAGGAAAAGAATGAAGTATGTACTCAAGTGTCTAAGAGTCTAAATAACATTAAACACATATGAAAACATAGCAGGATAGTGACTAGTTCCAGGACCATTTCCAGCTGAACTTCATATGCTAAGATGCTAAGAATGAGATAATGATGATGAATTTGAAGTTGATGATGATGTTGAAGATAATAAAGATGTTGAGTGGTTTCAGTCATATCTGACTCTTCATGACCCCATTTCAGGCTTTTTTGTGGCAAAGATACTGGAATAGTTTGCCATTTTCTTCTCCAGTTCATTTTACATTTAAGGAAACTGAGTGAAGAGGGTTCAGTGACTTACCCACGGTCACACGGCTAGAATGTGTCTGCAGCCAGATTTGAATTCAGGAAGATGAGTCTCTCTGATTACAAGCCCAGTGTTCTATCTACTGTGCCAGTTAGCTGCCCTAATCATAAAGATGACTGATTTTTTTAAGGAGCTGGCATCAGTCAATTAAGTGCAGGATATGAAATGAAGTGGTAGAAACTGGGCAACATATCACTTACAGGTCACAAAATCGTACCAAATATCTAGAAAGATGCTATCAAATACCTATAATTATATACCAGGAAACTCAGTATGCTTGTAATCTAAAAAAATGACTAATGCCTGAACTACAATTATCATCCCAAAAGATCTTTGACAATTCAATATATCAACTCACCTGGGGTTCAGAGCATTATCAAGCAAAATTGTTGTTCACAATTGCCTGGCTGTAATAATGATCCATAAACATTTAAGAACAGGTATCACCTTACTGAATACTCATAAGCTTCAAATTGCATGGAATAAAAAGCTTTCAAAATATAGAGACTTAGTGAACAAAACTGATTCCATCTGTGAACATGATGAGATCCATCTCATCCTCATTGTCTTGCATGCTACCTCTATTGTCCCAAAGATACTTTCAGTGCCTACAGAAAATGAGGTAATGTCCCAATTCTTTTTTTAATTAAAAAAACAATTCTTTTATTCACACAGGCAATAACCTGAATGTCATTAAATTTCAAACAATAATAGCAGCATAGAGATTTGTTTCAGGATTGGTTCTATCAAAACTTCATTGAAAAAAGTGAGAAGAATGAGATGGTAATAGTGATAGGGATCGCACTTGTAATTTAATTGGAATAGGTAAGTCCTAGGTGAGGAAACTTCTTTCACCAATACAGGTTAGTACCTTTTCAGCTGATAAATTTAGAGAACTGCTTGACACACTGAGATGTTAAGGGACTTGCTCACAGCCTTACAACAAGTGTGTGTTGGTGACTAGTCTTGAACCCTGGTCGGGTTCCTGGTTCCAGTGCCAGATCTCTATCCTCTGTACTTCTAAAGTATGATAGTCATCCCTTCCACATAGCAATGTTCCCCATTGTGGTTTCTATATATTGCGGGTTGGCAAAAGAAATTAAATGAGGATTTTTAGGATTTTCTGTTTGTTGCAGAAGCTGCAGACGACACATGAATGCCAGCAAAAAACACAGAAGAAGTTTAGATACTCAGAAATGCATGATCCATCGATCGATCTATCTATCTGTCTATCTATCTATCTATCTATCTATCGATCTATCGATCTATCTATCATCTATCTATATATATGTATATATGTGGAGAAAGAGAGAGTATTTTATAATATCAACATATTTTATCTTTTAATATCATAATAATTCAGATTTCTTCTCTGGTATAAAGGGAGGATTGGACTAGTTCACAACTGCACCAACAATGCATTCATGTCTCAATTTTTCCACATCCCCTCTAGCAGTTGTCATTTAGAGCTGTTTAAATTTACATTTCTCTCATCAGTAGTAATTTAGAGCATTTTTTTTCTTCTGACTATTGATAGTTTTGATTTCTTCTTCTGAAAACTGCCTGTTTATATCCTTTGACTAATTTTCAACCGGGAATGGCTCTTATTTTTTTGTAAATTTGGCCCAGAGGCCTTTAGAGGAAATGAGGCCTTTAGAGGAAAAACTTACTGTAAACATTTCCCCCAGTTTCCTTTTTTCCTTCTAATTTTGCCTATATTAATTTTATCTGTGCAAAAGCCTTTTAATTTTAAGTAATCAAAATTGTCTATTTTATGTCCTGTGATCCTCTTTATTTCTTCTTTAGCCATAAACTCGTCCCCATCCATAGATATAACAGGTATATCTTTCCATGCTCCATTAATTTACTTGTGATATCCCTCTTTATATCTAAATGATTTATCCATTTTGACCTCATCTCGGTATATGGTGTGAGATGTTGGTCTGTGTCTAGTTTCTGCCAAACTGCTTTCTACTTTTACCAGTAATCTTTGCCAAATGTTGAGTTGTTACCCCCAAAACTTGAATCTTGGGATTTATCAAATATTAGATTACTATGATCATTTACTGCTGTGTATTGTGTACCTAATCCATTTCACTAATCCACTACTCTATTTCTTAACCACTATTTCAGTTATTACTGCTTTGTAACATAATTTGAAATCTGGAATTGCTAGACCGCCTTCTTTCACATTTTTTTCCATTAATTCCCTTGATATTCTTGACCTTTTGTTTTTTCAGGTGATTTTTGTTATTTTTTCTAGCTCTATAAAATAATTCTTTGGTAGATCAATTGTTATGGCACTGAATAAATAAGTTAGGTCTAATTATCATTTTTATTATATTACCTCAACTTACCCGTAAGCAATTAATATTTTTCTGCTAGTATATATAAATGCTGATGATTTATGTGGGTTCATTTTATATCCTGCAACTTTGCTGAAGTTGTTAGTGGCTTTATTTAGTTTTTTTTTATTTAATATATTTAGTTTTCAATATTGATTTTCACAAGCGTTTGAATTACAAATTTTCTCCCCATTTCTACCCTCCCTCCCCCACTCCAAGATGGCATATATTCTGGTTGCCCTGTTCCCCAGTCAGCCCTCCCTTCTGTCACCCCACTCCTCTTCTATCACCCCCTTCCCCTCCCATCCTCTTTTCCTTTCCTTTCTTGTAGGGCAACATAAATTTCTATGCCCCATTGCCTGTGTAACTTATTTTCTAGTTGCATGCAAAAACTTTTTTTTGTTTTTGAACATCTGTTTTTAAAACTTTGAGTTCCAAATTCTCTCCCCTCTTCTGTTCCCACCCACCCTCCCTAAGAAGTCAAGCAATTCAACATGGGCCACATGTGTATCATTATGTATAACCCTTCCACAATACTAATGTTGTGAAAGACTAACTATATTTTGCTCCTTCCTAACTTGTCCCCCTTTATTGAATTTTCTTCCTTGACCCTGTCCCTTTTTGAAAGTGTTTGTTTTTGATTACCTCTACCCCCATCTGCCCTCCCTTCTATCATCCCCCCTTTTTTATCTTCTTCCTCCTTCTTTCCTGTGGGGTAAGATACCCAACTG
>JAQQSZ010012959.1:0-11880 GCA_028646595.1 Phalanger gymnotis | reverse complement strand
TTTAATAGGTTTTTGGAGGGACTTGGTGAGGAGCTCACGCCAGTCACTGCTTCCCAGCCACCATCTTGGCTCCACCCCCCCCCCCAGTAGAAGATCCAATCCCAAGACCAATAATCCCAATTTGATATAGCAGTAATTATATTCCAAAACCAGTAAGCCCACCTGAATGTAGCAACAAGGAAATCATAACACGGTATTACAGCAAGGAACCAAGTCATCCTGTAACCTTCCCCCCTGCTAGGGCCTTCCCATAAATTATCACTCATGAATCCTAACTGTCTGCTTGCCTGCATCCTCTCCCACAGTTCTGAAAGCCCTTGCAGTTCTCAGAGTTATAGATAGATAGAATGTGAGAGCAGCAGAATTGAGAAGCAGACATCAAGAAGACATTGAGGCAGCAGACACTGAGAGAGAGCCAGCGTCAAGAAAGATTGTAGAGTGGGGAGTACAGACCAGAGATTTGGGGAGATCAAAGAGCTAAGAATCTACAGCATCTCGGTGTCTGCTGCCTCAATGTCTTCTTGATGTCTGCTTCTCAATTCTGTTGTTCTCACACTCTAGGCTCTTTTTATATACAGTTCTAGCTGGCATCTGATTGGCTAGAACTCAGGTGTCTCATTGGCTGAATTCATGCACATCTGATTGGCTAGAATTCAGTGCACGTACAATTGGCTCTGGTCTTAACACCTCTTCTTAGGGCTCTGAGGGCTTCACACCTCTTGTTACCTAAGTCACAAAAGGGCGTGGGCCTGGGGCCTGACATAGTAAGTAAAGGATGTAAGTAAAGAGCCTATTGAATGGGAGGGGAACATCTTTAATCACATTAACACCGCAGTTATTTATAGTATTTTCTCCTTGACCTGATAATTCTGGATTTTTGCTACACTATTTCTAGGAGTTTTCCTTTTGGCTTTCAGGTAGTCCAATAATTCTTAAATTATCTTTCCTGGACCCGTTTTCCAATAGGTTGTCTTTCCAATGAGGTATTTTATGTTTTCTTCTAGTTTTTCATTCTTTTGATTTTGTTTGACTGATTCTTAATGTCTCGTAGAGTCATTAGCTTCTACTTGCCCAATTCTAATTTTTAAGGAATTCTTTTCTTCAGTTAGCTTTTGTACTTCCTTTTTCATTTGGCTGATTCTACTTTTAAAGGAGTTGTTTTCTTCAGTGGATTTTTTTTCTAGTTGGCCAATTTTATTTTTTAAGGAATTGTTTTCTTCAGTAAATTTTTTTTGCTTCCTTTTCCAAGCTGTTGACTCTTTTTTTCGTAATTCTCCTGCAAAATTCTCATTTCTTTTCCCAATTTTTCTTCTATCTCTCATATTTGATTTTTAAGATCCTTTTTGAGCTCTTCCTGTTTTTCTTGGAGGCTTTTAATGTAGGCTCTTTGACTTTGTTGACTTCTTCTGGCTATATGTTTTGGTCTTCTTTGTTACCAAAGAAAGATTCCGAAGTCTGAGACTGAATCTGAGTCCATTTTTGCTGCCTGGCCAATTTACTTGACCCTTGAGTTTTTCAGCAGGGTATGACTGCTTGTAGAGTAAAGAGTACTTTGTTCCAAGCTTGAAGGGATGCATTGTTGATTTCAGAGCTATTTCTTTACAGCCAGCTCTGCCACACCAGCACTCCTCCTTCCCCAAGAACTGCCAACCCAGACCTGACCTGACACAAATCTTAAGCAGACTCTGCACTCCTGCTCTGATCCACCACTTAATTCTTCCCACCAGGTGGGCCTGGGGCCAAAAGCAACTGTAGCTGTAGTTCTGTAGTTGCACCACCCCTGCTGCCTCCAGGGCGGTGGCTGAACCACCAACTCTTTTCACTCTGTCCCCAGCAGCTTTTCCAACTAACCTTCTCTGTTGTCTTTGGTCTTTGTGGGTTGAGAAGTCTGGCAACTGCCACAGCTCATCGATTCAGGGCACTGGGGCCTGTTCCACCCAGCTCCTGGTCTGGTTGGTCCTGCCACCACCCACACTGGGCTCCATTCCCCTCTGCTCCATGCGCAATAGACCTCGCCCAGTGACCAGGCTGTCCTGGGCTGGATCCCTGCTTCCCTCTGCTATTTTGTGGGTTCTGCAGTTCTAGAATTTGTTCAGAGCCATTTTTATAGGTTTTTAGAGGGACCTGGCAGGGAGCTTACACAAGTCCCTGCTTTCCAGCTGTTATCTTGGCTCTGTCCCCCCCTTTTTGAGCTCTTCCAAGAGGATGTTTTGGGCTTGTGACCAATTCATATTTACCTTTGAGGCTTCACATGTAGGCATTTTGACATTGTTTTCCTTTTTTGAGTTTGCCTTTTGACCTTCCCTGTCACCTTAGTAGCTTTCTATGCTCTTCCTGGTTTTTTTTTTTTGCTTATTTTTAAAAGTTGAGGTTTGCCCTGGGGTACAGGAGGCACTGTCCCAAGCTTCTTGTGCTGGGGGCCAGGGACTTGTTCACTGGCTTTCTATACTAGGTGCTCAGGTGCTGGTAACTTGCCCACTGTGTCATGGTAGCCTGGCCTAGTCATACCTGTTGTGCTGGGGTTACAAGGCTGGCAGTTTGCCTTCTGCACTGGGGCTTGAGGCCTCACAGCTGGCCTGCTGCACCACTAGCCTGCAGAGCCAGGACTTAACAGGCCTCAGTTGCTGACCTGTGCTGTGGCTAAGAGCCTCTCATTGACTTGCCTGGACACAGTCTGCACTGGGCTACACTCTCTTTTTACCCAGGTGAGACAGACCTTTCTTGAAGTCCTTCTAAGTTATCTTAAGCTGGAAAAATGTTCCACCCTGTCTTTTTGTGGGTTATGTCACTCCAGAATCTGTTTAGAAGCTTGATTTAACATTGTTTCCAAGGCTTCTCTCTGCTGTCTTGGCTCCACCCCTATTTTTATATTTTCAATAATTTTTGCTTTTAATTATATTATTCTCTGATTTTCAGGAGTCCTGTTTTAATATTTAACTGTGTTTTAAAATATTATTTTCTAGTTTTTTTTAAGATTCATGTCCAATTTATTGATCTAATTGGTTCTTTCTCTTTTTCATTGATGAAAGAAATTAGAGAAATACAATTTTCCCTTAATGACTGTCTTTGTGGCATCCCACAAATTTCATATGCTATCTCATTTTTGTTATTTGATGAAATTTATTTATTGTTTCTATGTTTTGTTCATCTAGGATTAAATTATTTGGTATTTTATTAATTTTAATCACTTTTTCAATGGTTCTTTACCATATGCAGTTTTATTGCATTGTAGTTTAATTTTTCTTCATTTCTTTGTAAATTTTTAAATGTGGTCAAATTGTATAAAGGTGCCATACATAGTTCAGACAGATGTATATGGCTTTCTATTCACAATCAGCAGTTGCTAACAAACTATCATTTCCTAAATTTCTAAATTCTAAAATTTTTAATAAATTTTCTAAAACTAGTGACATCTTTAATATTTATGTCATTAGATTTGTCTCAGTCTGAAAGAGGGTATACTGAGGTCAACAGTTAGAGTTTTACTATTTATTATAGGTGTGTACTATCATACCTTGAAGAGACAAGATGGTGCTATGATACAGAAATGTGGGCTAGATGACAGGACAATTGAATGCATTCAGTCCTTCCTGGATTGTGATCTGTATCAGTAATAATAAAAATAATATTAACAATAGCATTTATTTAATGCCTTAAAGTTTGCAAAGCACATGACGTATGTTCTGTCATTTGAGAGAACTACTAAATTGATCACAGATCACAAATATGTTTAAGGAGCTTGGAATTGCTAAATGAATTGCAGTTTCTAAAGTACAATACAACTTGTCCTCTTTTCCTGTTTACTTCTGGACCCAAATCTTGGTCCTTTTGCATTTTTTTTTATTTATTTGGTCATTCAATAGCATTTATTAAATGTTCTTATTTTATACAAGGCGTTGTGCTAGTCACCGGGGATACAAAGACAAAAACATCACAATATTTTCTGCCTGCAAGAATCTTTCTTTCTACAAGGAATACTTTCCACCTATCTAATATATAAGTTCTGATGAATTAACTCTATAATCTAGATAATAAGTATTCACCAGCCATTTGATTTTTCCTATGTGAATTTTTAAAAAATCAAACTTTTAAATAAATATCCATTTGCAATACATTGTGCTAGAGACTGGAGTTGACAAATACAAAAACCTAAATCTATTTCTTCTCTCAAGAAACTTCCATTTTACCAGGAGCATACAACATTTACACAGATCAACAAGTACAAGATTAAGGAGAGAAAGCTAATGACTAGGGGGATCAGGAAAGACTATTGGTTTGAACTGAATTAGGGTTGGCTTCTCGCATGAGCCTCGAAGGAAGCCAGGGAATATAGGAGACAGAAATGAGGAAGAAGTAAATTCCAGGCAGGGGGAAATAGTTTATGCAAAGAAACATATATGCAATATGGGGCATTGAAAACTCAAGAAAAAATACAATAAATGTGAACCTACAACACCATCCAGAAAAAATCCCTAGTTTTTCATTGGCTGCTTTCTTCCTTCAAGCGTCAGCAATCCTTGTAATAATTTTGGATTTCAGGCATTCAAACTTTTGGATTAGCAAGCATCTTTTTGAAGCACTCAACCTTGCCCCATGCTTCATTTTTATAGCTTCTGCTATAGTGTAGTCTCTGTCTCTGTCAAGACAGTTTTTCAGTTTCTACAGTCTGAGTTTTGAAGAATGGATTCACATGACAAAAGTGTTATGTTAGGAAGATTTATTTGGCAGCAGTGTGCAGAATTTAGAGACAGAAGATACTATGGGAAGAGAGAATAGTTCAATCCAATTCCACTTAAGAAACACAAGAAAGTATTGTTTGCCCTGTGTGGATTAGTAGATCTATTTTGGAGTGGTCATGCAATGCTAAGGATGCCCTTGAGTGTTTTGGGATCTGATGCAATTTGGCATGATGTTGGTTATCTTCATCATCGATAGGCAATCCTTGTTCCATTAGAATGCTGGATAGTTGAATAGCACATCCTCTTGACACTGCGAAGACTCTTTGTGAACATATATCTCCATGTTTTGTTCTTACCTTTATCTATTCATCTATTCAATGAAAAGATTATACTTAATAATCTTTTATAATCTTAACCTATGCATAGAAGTTACTCTTTTTGGAGAAAAGCCTTTATAACTGGTTTTTGGTATGCTGCATTAAGTATTTTTTTTGGTAATTAATAGACAATAAACCCAACAAGATTTTAATTTCCTGCACACTTCTGAGTCACTTGTGTAACTGTGATGATATACTGTCCTTTAGAAAATCATTTATAAAACTTTGGTTGTTTCTTTTTGATATTTTCAACTTGATTCTTGAAGTGACCTTCCTTGTAAAGATTTTAGAGTAGACATATAGATGTGTAGGTGCTGATGACTTCTCAGTAACTTTTTAAAAAATAGTCATACCATCCATGATTTTCTCAGTTTTTTCAAAAACCTCCCTCCAAATACATTTTGAAAATCAATTCCTCACAAGAGATAGAGCCAAGTAACTGCATTATCATCAGTTATTAATACATTAATTAAATTATATTATGTGCAGTGTGTATTATGTTTATTACATATAATTAAAATATATTATAAAGCATATTAGTTAAACATATTTCAAATTCTTTATAAGAAAGATCAATGAGGCTACAAGCATTATTAGGCTCCTATTCTGTGCCAGGTACTATGCCAGCTGTTGGGGATACAAATAAATGAAAAAGATAGCGCCTGATCTCAAAGTGTTTATAGTCAAATGGAAGAGACAGCATGCAACAACTATGTGCAAACAAGGTATGTACAGAACAAATCAGGGGTGATCAGCAAAGAGAAGGCACTAACATTAAGGGAGATATGGGAGATGGTTTGTTGAATCTTTGTAATGCTGTATAGTGTATAAATCCTATTTGATAAGGTAACCTACGTACCACCCCAACCTTCTACCAAAAAAAAAATTCTGGGCTTACATTGCTTGGTGGCCAACCCAAAGGGGTAACTTTCTCTCTTTTTGGACATGTTCTCATTATAAAACACCAAGGAAATCTGAATAAAGTTTAGTTCTTGTCTAGGTCTATTCCAAAGTGACTAGTAGGATTTCTACTCTTACATAGGCAGCTAAGTGGTGCAGTGGATAGAGTGCTAGGCTTGAAGTCAGGAATAGTCATCTTCCTGAGTTAAAATCTGGCCCCAGACACTTACTAGCTGTGTGAACCTGGGCAAGTCATTTAATTCCACTTGCCTCAATTTCTTCATCTATAAAATGGGCCGGAGAACTAAATTGTAAACCACTTCAGTATCTTTGTCAAGAAAACTCTAAATGGGGTCACCGAGAGTTGGACATGACTGAAAAATGGTGAACGACTCTATTACATAGTTACTCAATGTACTATATGAATCTCAACTGTAGACCAGTCTTTGTCTCACCTATCACAGAAAAGGCATAAAATTTAAGGACTCACAAAAGTCCTTGAACAGATATACAAAGAGTACTCAGATAAATCATTAAGTTCATGAGACTCCTCTTAGAAGACAAACACACTGTGGTAGGCTACTGAACAAAAGAAGTCCCCTTTATATCAGCCCTCCGCTGTCTGAAAGCTCACAATAGTAATACAGTAGTATTGCAATACAATAATACAGTAATACAGTAGTACAGTAACATAGTTGTAGTGGGCTAGGGAAAGTTCCTATCTCTTGTTCCACTTTGGCATGCTTTTAGTACAGCAGGTACACGATTATCCTCTATAGGAAGGCCTCTTCCTTCTCCAAGGAACACATTTGGTTCCATGGATACATGGCTCTCAAACACAGGAATTCTGAATCTTTTTGGTAATCTTGAACTTAGGAACTTTCAAAACCAAGGCTGATAGAGTCTGCTCTTAAATACTGGCTGATTACCATGTTCTTCTGCAATAAGCTGCCATTTTCTGCTACTTAGCAGGAAGTGGGGTAGAGCAAGAAGAAGCAACTCCTTGCTCCCCTTCCCCAACTTGCTACATTCCTATGTGGAAGTCTTAGAGTGAGAAAACCTGGGATAAGAAAAAATGGGCAAGTCATTTCACAGATCACTTTTATAGACTGGGGGAACAGCAGCTTTTCTGAAAAGAAGTCTACCTCTTGACTCAGGGGACCAACCAGTTCTCTGCATCCTTTCAGAAAGGCAAGAACTCATATGCACCTTCATAGGAGATGCCTTTACATCTATACTTCATGTCCTGGAACCTCATCAAGTTGATTGGGGGACTCTTCAAATTGATCAAAAGCTCCTTTAATCACTTCCCTAACTATAGTAATTATGATATATTTTAAAACATTACTAGTTGGAATCTCTATGAGAAAAAAAATGACAAAAGATTAAAAAAGGAAAGTCATATCATCCTCTTTCAAAGCTGTCTGATAAGCCCTTCCCCCCATCAGTAAAAGTGGCAGCTTGACCTTTTTTGTTTATTTTTAAGTGGTAGTAACATTTATAAAATGAAAGCAAGAATGTACTTGTTGAGAGACAACAGACAAAAGGGTAAATGATCAATCTTTTTGTTAAATTAGGAAAGCAGAACCTATAGTAAGTGCAATGATCCAGAGAACCATTTACAGAAAAATAGCATCAGGCAACAACAGAGTAACACAATGGCTCTTTATTTCATCAGTATTTCACATTGTATTGGCAACTGATGGAGATGGAGTCACATTAACACTGAGCATGTACTGAGTTCTGGAGTCAGAGGAATTAAACTTTTTTTTGATGTATTATCCTGCAATTGCCAGCCTGCCAAGGGAAGATAAAAGCCATTAACAATGGGAAAGTGGAGGAGGAAATATTTCCTTGGGAGATTCAAATTTTCATCTGGGTTCCACAGTTGTAAAATAATTGAGAGCTATTTGGAGCTAAGTAAACCACAAGTTTTGTTTTTAACCTTCTTATAATGTTCCCAGAAGGATTCAGACTGAATCAGAATAAAATACTTCCAGTTAAAAAATACTACCAGAAACTTTCTTCTTGAAGGAAATAAGGCTTTTTCTCAGCCTTGATAGAGAAATGTAAACAGTGAGGTGCTCCTGGGATTTGTCTCATTTAACAATTTTACAAATGACCTCAAAGAAGGAGTTTATAGTGAAGTCTCCAGGGTTGCAGATGATAGCATCATACTCTAATGGGTAGCAAATGCAAAGCTGGCTGAGATCACAGGCTCCTAGATTTAGAACTGAAAGGGATTGAAATCACAAGAGGCTATTTTGAGGTTGTGTGAGTGAGCAAAAAAAAAGGCAGATAAATGTTAATGTGGACAAGTCAAAGGAAAAATTTTATTTTAGGAAAAAAAAATCCAAACTAGATTCATAGGTTGGTAGCTTCTATTATTAGGTGTGATCTGGGAAAAGAACATAGTAGTCATGAATGATAACAAAAATTAACTTCTCTCAGCTCTATCTCTGACTCTCTGGACTTTATCATCATTCCTTAGCTGCCCTATCACCCTAGAAGATGCCTCTACCCCTGAAGCTCCTCCCATTGCCAAATTTTTTTCAGAAACTTTCATTTTGAGGAAATATCAAGGTTAGCCATCTTTTGCTCTTCTCCACCTCCACTGAAGACTTTCTAAATCTTACTACCATGCCTTTGCTGCCTTCTCACCCTGAAGAAGTGATCCCTCCATCCTTGTGGTCCTCTCACATTGAAAGATGCTTCCCCTTATAAAGCATTCTCCTCTTGTTGGTGAGTTCCTCCAAGAATTATCATTTTGAGGAAATGACTAGGCCAGCTGTTCTTCACTCTTCCTGTCTCCTCTCCTGAGTTTCTGAATTTCTCCACTTTCCCCTATGCAAGTACGTTCTCCTCACCCCATTTGTTTTTCATTTATCTTCTATGGATTGTCTTATTTCATTAAAATGTAAGTTCTTTCAGAGCAGGGATCATCTTTCTGTGTTTTTTATATGTATTCCAAGTGCTTAGCATAGTGCCTCACATATAGTAAGTCCTTTATGAATGCTTATTGACTTGATTTCTATAACATTTTAAAGGACATAATTTGCTATATTTACATCCTTGATCACGTTCAATCCTTTCAACAGCCTCATGAGAATCCTGGTAAACCACTGATTCAATGTGCTACCCTTCTCTGAAAGGGCAACCAAAGGCGCAGCATCAACAGAGAACATATTGGTAGGACACATGCAGAGCAAGTGGTCAACTATGTGGTGTCTGATGGTTGTCAAGAGAGCCTCTCTACCAGCCTCTTCCTGACCAGGTTCACAGGCAAACAAACTGCACCATTTAAGAATCATTCTTTGTATTAATCATTATTCTAAATAGGCAACCTTATTTGAAAATGAAAGTACTCCTGAGAGGGATAAAACATAATGCCATTTTCTGGCTTCACTCTCATCTTAGGTAGTGGTGGGAGTGGCCACATTGAAGATCTTTGAGACTTGAAGACTAGACAAAGTGATATGGAAAGGAGAAGTGATCAGGAATGTTCTAGCAACAAGCAATTGAAGAACATCACCAAAGATTGGGACTAGGCATCAGAGATGTCCAACAGAAGGTAGTGGGCATGTAGTCAGTATGTTTCGAGATTTGGGGGTAGAATGCCAGCCTTTAGAAGGATCTGAAGTGAGTAAGGCAAGCATCCTCTTTTGTAAAAGTTGGGGATAACACACAAGTTACCAAGTTAAGAATTCAAGCTACAACAAAAGTACAAAACAGGCAACTCATCCCAGGGGAATATTGGAAACAGATAAAGGAATTATGATTACCCAGGCTATTTTGATGTTCATGATGAACTACTGAGATACTGGTTCAGGACTCTTTTAGGACTGCCCCTAATTAGGGAAAGGATTAATCTCAGGATAGTCTATGGTGGGGCTTAGTTTATAGGTGAAGCTTAAGTGGCCCTAGGTGATAAAGTTAGAGGAATACAGGGCAGTGAGTCAAAATTTTTATATTAATCATTACTATCTCCACATATGTGCTCATTGCGATTAACATATTTTAGTCACAGGTAGGTTCTGGGGCAGTATGAAATTGCTGGGAGATTGAGAATAGGTGCCTAGAATCATGGCTGAGTAATGAATAATAGATCCATAGTGAAGGTAATGAGGATGTGTGGGAGGCATCCTTACCTTTTCAAACTTTGCCATGTTATCCATGACTTGATTTGGTATGTTCCTTGGTACTCATCAAAGACAGAAATCTGAGTGGTACTGTCCCTAGTTCTAATCCTTTATAGAATTTTTATGCCTTTATAGTCATCTGTTAACATTGTACATGAAAATAGGCACATATATAAGACTATTTTACCAGTGACAGCTGTTTTATGTCATAAAATGTTAGAGCCGGAAGGACCTTAGAATTAATCCTTTTTTTTTTGGTTTTCTTATTTTATTATTTGTAAAATATTTTAGTTTTCAACATTGATTTCCACAAGATTTTGACTTACAAATTTTCTCTCCATTTCTACCTTGCCCCCACTCCAAGATGGCAATTATTCTGATTGCCTTGTTCCCCAGTCAGCCCTCCCTTCTGTCACCCTGCTCACCCCCTTACTCCTTACTTTCTTGTAAGGCAGGATAGATTTCTATGCCCCATTCCCTATAAATCTTATTTGTCAGTTGCATGCAAAAACAACTTTTTCTTTGGAGCATTTGATTTTAAAACTTTGAGTTCCAAATTCCCTCCCCTCTTCCATTCCCATCCACATTTCCTAAGAAGCCAAGCCATTCAACCTAGGCCACACATATATCATTATGTAAAACACTTCCACAACACTTATGTTGTGAAAGACTAACTATATTTCCTTCCATCTTATCTTGTCCCTCTTTATTAATTTTCTCCCTTGACCCTGTCCCTTTTCAAAAGTGTTTGCTTTTGATTACCTCCTGCCCCTATCTGCCCTCCCTTCTATCATCCCTCCTTTTTATCTCCTTCCCCCTTCTTTCCTGTGCGGTAAGATACCAAATTGAGTGTGTATGTTATTCCCTCCTCAAATCAAATCCAATGAGAGTAAGATTCACTCATTCCTCCTCACCTGTCCCGTCTTCCCTTCCATTACAACAGCTTTTTCTTGCCATTTTTATGCGAGATAATTTACCCCATTCTATCTCTCCCTTTCTCCCTCTCTCAATATTTTCCTCTCTCATCCCTTCCTTTCATTTTATTTTTTTAGATATCATCCCTTCATATTCAACTTACCCTGTGCCCTCTGACTATATATATGTATATTCCCTTCAACTACCCTAACACTGAGAATGGTCTCACGAATTACACACATCATCTTTCCATGTAGGAATATAAAAAAAAAAAACAGTTCAACTTTACTAAGTCTCTTATGATGTCTCTTTCTTGTTTACCTTTTCATGCTTCTCTTGATTCTTGTGTTTGAAAGTCAAATTTTCTATTCAGCTCTGGTCTTTTCACTGAGAAAGTGTGAAAGTTCTCTATTCTATTGAAAACCCATAGTTTGCCTTGGAGCATGATACTCAGTTTTGCTGGGTAGGTGATTCTTGGTTTTAATCCTAGCTTCTTTGACCTCTGGAATATCATATTCCAAGCCCTTCAATCCCTTAATGTAGAAGCTGCTAGATCTTGTGTTATCCTGATTGTATTTCCACAATACTCAAATTGTTTCTTTCTGGCTGCTTCCAGTATTTTCTCCTTGACCTGGAAACTGGAATTTGGTGACAATATTCCTAGGAGTTTTCTTTTTGGGATCTTTTTTTAGGAGGTGATCAGTGGATTCTTTCAATTTCTATTTTACCTTCTGGTTCTAGAACATCAGGGCAGTTTTCCTTGATAATTTCTTGAAAAAATGATGATGTCTAGCCTTTTTTTTTTTTTGATCATGGCTTTCAGGTAGTCCAGTAATTTTTAAATTATCTCTCCTGGATCTATTTTCCAGG
>JAQQSZ010012958.1:0-11882 GCA_028646595.1 Phalanger gymnotis | reverse complement strand
TCGGCTGGGGACTGGGAGTTCTGTTCGGGACAGACCTTACCCCGAGACCATCCAGGCAGACCTGGGCTGGAGTCCTGCTTCCCTCTGCCCCTTTGTGGGTTCTGTAGTTCTAGAATTGGTTCAGAGCCATTTTTTCATAGGTTTTTGGAGGGACTTGGCGGGGAGCTCACGCCAGTTACTGCTTTCCAGTCGCCATCTTGGCTCCGCCCCCATCCCCACTTTCTAATCAGTTTTACAGGCCAGAAACTTTGGAATTGTTTTTTGCCCTGTTCTTTTCCACTGCATTCATGTAGCCACCAAGTACCAAGCTTTCTACTTCCTGGATACTGCTCCTAGCCTTCTCCTGCTCTCTACTCACTCCTGTCATTACCCATTTTCCCAGATTTTTGTAATAGTCTCCTAATTGATCTCCCTGCATCCATTACTCTCCTTTCCAGGGCATTTTTCACAAGGCTTCAGAAAAGACTTTTTCCAACATGGAGATCTAACTGTGACAATCTTATGCCTAGAAAATTTCAAGATAAAATATGAATACTTCAACCTGGAATTTAAGACTATTATTTGGCAAAAAGTTACCTTTTCAGCTTTATTTGACTCTTTCTCATTCACTCATTTTTCCAGCCAAACTGAACTATTATGTATTCCCTGATCTCGTCCAATTTTCTCTGACCCTTGAATATTTGAAGATTATCTCCAATGACCAGAAGAGAGTTCTCTTCCTAACTATGGAATTCCATTGCTTCCTCAAAGGCTCAATTAAGGTAATATCTTTTTTTCTCATGTTTTCTCTGCTCTCCCCAGATGAAAGCAACATGTTCCTCTTCAGTTGTACCTGCTGCATTTTGTCTAGAAAAAGATTTATCAATATGAAATCTGTATTTAATGCCCATTAACACTTTCCTACTCCAGAAGCAACACTTTCTCTGCAATGCATGAAAGAATTGACTAGATCACAAAGAGGTCACAAAATTTTTCCAGGTCACAAGGCCAGTATGTGCCAAAGACAGAACTTGAAGCACCAACTATCTGGCTGTAAGACCAATTCTCTATCCATTAAGCCAAGTTTCCTCTTACCAGTTAGTGCATTGGTAAAAATTCCCACCAAAGATGACTGGAACAAGCTCCAGATTGATTGAGTTGTCTATGTAGGCCCACTCTTTGCAATTATTATAGTCCATATTATAAGCTTTCTGAAGGCATCGACTTTACTATTTTTCATTTTCATATTATATTACAAAAACCTTGCACAATACTTTGCATATTGCAACTGCTTAAATCTGTTCAATGAAATTCAACAAACACTTGTTAACCATCTAGTAACTGCAAGGCACTCTGATCAGCACTGAGAATACAAAGATAAAACTAAAGCATTCCCTTCCTGAAAAGAGCTTACATCTTCCTAGGGGTACAAAATATTCATACACACACAAAACTCAGTCAGTCAACAAACTTTTATGAAGAACCTACTGTATGCTGGGCACTGTGCTGAACACCAGGGATACAAATACAAAAAGGACAGTCCCTGCTCTTGGGGAGGTTGTATTTTAATGGGGAAAGACAACACACACAATTAAGCAGAAACACAAACTTCTCTGCAGCCTTTGACTATTGATCACTCTCTTCTTGTTGCTGTCTCCTCTCTAGGTTTCAGGACACCATCCTCTTCTGGATCTCTTCGTACCTATCTGACTACTTCTCTGTCTCCTTTGCTAGATCCTTATTAAGGTCACACCCTCTAAACTTAGGTGTCCCTCAGGGTTCTGTCCTGGACCCTCTCCTCTTCTCTGTCAATACTACTTCACTTGGTGATCTCGTCAACTCCTGTTGATTTAATTAACCAACTCCATGATGACAATTCTCTATCTATCCTGATGCAACCTCTCAGTTGACCTCCAGTGTCACATCTCCAACTGCCTTTCAGATAACCAAAGTGGGTTTCTAGGAGACATCTTAAACTCTGTTTATCCAAAGCTGAACTCACTATCTTTTCGCTTCAACCCTCTTTCCCTCTAAACTTCTCTATTACTTTTGAGGACACTACAATTCTCCTAGTCCCTTAGTCTCACCACTTAGACATTATACTTGATCCCTCTGTATCTCTTATCCTCCTGCATAGTCAATCTGTGGTCAAGGCCTATTGATTTCATCTTTGTAATGTCTCAACAATACTGTTACCACCTTGGTGCAGGCTCTTATCACCTCGTGCTTATAAAATTATAATAGTCTCCTGGTGAGTTTGCCTGCCTCAAGTTTCTATGAACTTCAATCCTTCCTCCAGCCACCAAAATGTTTTTCCTAAAGCTCAGATCTGATTGTGTCCACTCCTACTTGACAAACTCCAATGCCTACCTGTCACTTCCAGCAGCAAGTACAAAAGTATTTGTTTGGCATTCAAAGCCCATTATAACATAGCTCCTCCCATACCTTTTCACTCTTCTTACATCTTATTCACTTTCATGTACTCTTTGATCATGTAATACTCACTTCTTTATTATTCCGCAAATAAGATTCTCTATGGCTCTGATCTGGGCCTTCTTGCTGGTTGTCCCTCAGGCCTGGAATGTTCTACCTCCTCATCTCTACCTCCTGGCTTCCTTAGTTTCCTTGAAGACCAATTAAAATCCCATCTTTTACAGGAAGCCTTTGTTATCTTTTATTAATTCTAATGCCTTTCCTCTTCTAATAATTTCCTATATATGCTTTACAGGGCCTGTTTGTGCATATTTGTTTGTTTGTTGTCTCCTCCATTTGTTTGTGAGTGCCTTGAGGACAGGGACTGTCTTTTTTCTCTTCTTGTAAATCCAGAGCTTAGCACAGTGGCTGGCACATAGTAGATGTTTAAAGAATATTTATTTACTGAAAAAAGTGACTGAAAAGAAGGTAGCCAAATTGGGGGTATGATAAAGAAAAGTCCAATAAGAGCATTTGGGCAGTAAATGAAGAGACAGCTGAACTTGGGCATCTTCCTTAAATGGAAGTTTGGGGAGGAGTCATCTACTCTGTCCTCCAATCAGACAGGTCCTAGGAGCAAACTATATCGATTAGTTTTGAGTACCAGGACTGAAGTGATCTTTCAGGATGAGATTCCTGGAGGTATGATGTAGAAGTTCAAAGAAGAATATCTGGGTGGCAAATAAAGACATGGCTGGCCTGGTCATCCTCCTTAAATGGAGGCTTTGGGAGGAACTCTTTAGCCTCCATTCAAGGAGAAATAAACACAAAGAACATATAAACTACTAGTAAGTAATTTTAGGAGAAGAGAGTGTTAATAACTGAGAGGTTCAGAAAAGATCTCATGTAGGAGATGATGCCTAAGGTGTCCTGAAGGAAGGTAGGGATTCCAAGAGGTAGAAGTGAAGAGGGAATATATTCCAGACTGCCTTAATTAAATCCTGGAGTTAGAAAATGGAATGTCATATTGGTAACATTTAGTATGCCAATTTGAACTGAATTGAAAGACTCTGGGTCACCTCTAGAGCATAATTAGACATTATGGTAAGACTTTCGGGGAAGAATAAAAAATGAATGCTAATGATTACCAATGCCATTTTAAATCAACATAAATCTTTCTAAAATGAAACTTTTTGGAGATACTCCAAACACCTTGTATTTTTCTCTAAAAGAAAAAATTTGGATATGTTTTCATAACTTAAGTATATGGGATTCTTTCCATATGCTCATTTGGCAGCAAATCTAAGCACTTCAAATGGTTCCCTACTAAAGCCTAAGGTAGGGCTAGCAGTAGTATACACCAAAGGTACAAAAAGAGCACACACATATACATCTTCTAGAATGGGGCTTCCTTTGGTGTGCAGAGAGAGGTTAGGGATGACATCACTAATCTGATGCAAATTCTGCTGCAAAATTCTAAGAGTACCATGAGAAAAATAGGGCAAGAGAGAAGAACTTATTGAGTCAAAGGTGAAAAAAAAAACAAACTAAAGCCTAAAAATTATTGAATGATAGCTCATATTTGTGTCATGCTCAAAGCTTTGCAAAGTGCTTTACTACAAACTTTGTGATGTGGATAATTTAGCATTTGCTTCATTTTACTAGTGAACCAATAAAAGTTCAAAAAAAATTGTATAATTTTCTCGTGGACACATAGTTGGCAAATGGAATCACTCTGAATTTGAGTAATCTGATCGGAAATATGGCATTGTTCCTGTGATATCACAATGTCTCATAAATATTCTCATGAGAGATTTCCCCCTCTGTCTCCATATTTTTCCTGATGTTTGATAAATTTGATGTTTTTCAGTGGAAGTTAAATAAGGTAAAAATGTTGACCTCTTCTCACTTCTTTGGTCTCTGCTGCTCAATTGACAGTGAAGTGGAAATTCTAATTAAGCTAATCAAAAGCCAGCTTGGGATGATGAATTTTTGTTGACAGAAAAATTGTGAAGCAGCACCCAATAGAACATGAATCATTGTCCAGTCACACAATCAGTTAATGGGATGAACTTCACCATCTTGACTTTATGCAAAACATCTCTTCAATGATAAAGATCCCTCACTTGGTATCAACAAACTTGGCATCTGTTTCTACATCTTTTTAATGTCTAAGCAACCAATGCATAGCTTTTATTTTTAAAAAAATGTACAGCCTTTCTTTGATCAAGACAATGATCCAATAAAGTTCTGAAGGATTGTTATGAAAAATGCAATCCACCTCCATAGAGAGAACTAATGAACTTTGAGTACACATTGCTTGCCTTATCAAGAGGTTACAGAAGGGCAAGAGGGAGGTGGAGAATTCGAACTCAAAATTTTGTTAAAATGTTAAAATTTAAAAAAAACATAATTGGGAAAGATTTAATGCAATTAATATATATGCATATATATGTATGTGCATATGTGTGTATAATACACACACATATATACATATACACATATGTACATACGTACATATTTTATTTGGCATGCCCAGAATCACAAGATAGCAATAGCCTACATCATCAAAGAGTAATGTGGCTTTTTCAGTAAGCAAGATGATGGAATATGGATTAAAGTAGCAATAAAGCCTTTCAGGGCAGTTAGCTGGAGTCAGGATAACTCATCTTTTTGAGTTCAAATCTGGCCTCAGACACTTACTAGCTGTGTGACGTTGGGAAAGTCATTTAATTAGTTTCCTCATCTGGAAAATGAGCTGGAATAGGAAATGGTAAACTGCTTTGCTGAGAAAAACCCAAAAGGAGTGACAAAGAATCAATCATTACTGAAAACAACTAAACAGCAACTTTATGGCTGAACTTGAAAGGTATCATACTTATACTGTGCTTTTGAGAAATCAGTTTGTGGTGATGTAAGAATTTCATTGCACTTTGAAAATATCACCCAAATCACTGAAACCAAAATTCTTTTACCTATTAGGACTTATTGCTCTTCAAAATACCATTAATATTAATTAGCAGAAGAAATAGTAAAATTTTATCACCAGGGAAAATTGTTCCAGTTGATACATTTTTGTGAATTGCTTGATGAATCTAGTTTTATTTCAAAGCATATTGCCCAGATTATGACATGCACAAGTGGGTAGGTTATTGAATTAATATAAAAGTATAAGTGCTGCTTTGTGGCCAAACACCACAGGGAGACATTTCTCTGAACCTGGAAGTGAATAGGTAGAAAAACATGGGTTGGATGACATTTGGGAAAACAAAACAAAACAACAACTGAGCTCTGCCTTCAACTATGGAATGGTACAATCCATGAGACTTAGAGTCAGAAGAAATCTAGTCTTGAATACCCCTTTCACATGCCAGCCTTATGATCAGGACTCTAAGGCTTAGAACCTCAGTTTCCTCATAGGTAAAAGGAGGATAAAGGTACCTGTACTATTTATCTCATAGGGTTGTTAGGAGGGCTCAATGAAAACATACATATGTGTATATGTATATACTTAGAAACCTATATATGTGTTTTAGGTATACTGTTTATAAATATATATGTGTGTATGTATAGTGAGTGTGGGTGCCTGAGCGTGTTGGGGTGTGTGTGTATATGTATGTGTACATGTGTATTTGTCTGTGTGTTTACTTTTCGAATCAAAATACCATATCCATTTTAGTTACTATTATTGCTTCCAATATCCTGCAGGTGTTGTTAGAGGACTACAAATTACAGAACAACATTTCAGAAGAATAAAAATGGCAGGATGATCCAAAGGGCCATGGATACATGATGTTTGTAAGAAAGTTGTATATTTATAATAATGATTAGTGGGAGAAGTGGTGTCAAAGGCATTATCTAGCCAAAGGTGTGCTAGAGCCAGCTCTACCTGAGAACCAATTGCTAAACTGTCAGTGTGAGCTTTCATACCTCAGAAATTGGCAATCACTGCAAATAAAGGCTTGATTTATTACTTTGATCATTGTCTAGAATTAGAAAGTTTTAGTAATTCAGATTAAGCTTTAAAGTCTGTGGATACATTTTTTTTTCTGGAGATGCCAGTTGTTAAATATTTACCAATTCATCCCTATATTGCTGCATAAACATTACTTGAGCTCAGCAAGAGTATAGCAGAAGGCCCAGAATGAAGAAATCCCCAGACTGGAGGCCTGGTGAGTGAAAGTTAATGTTAATTAATAACAACAACAACAACTGGCATTTATATAACACTTTAAGGCTTGCATGGTGCTTTACATTAATTATCTCATTTGAGCTTCACAACACTCCTGTGTCTAGCCCATATATAACCAGAAAAGAATGTTGTCTAGTAATACAGAAAGGAAAAAAACATGGCCCAAGTGTTATAGCTCCCTAATTGATTCTTCCTCCCACTCACCAAAGCAGATGTTCCAGATCTTTCCTTCTCCATTCAAGTGTCTCCAGAATGATCTAATTTTTCCATAACCTTCTTCTATCCTCCTTTTACCTCATCTCGCAATCCCTTGATATCTTCCCCTATTATCTCATCCTTTAATCTAGGCCTTGATAACAAAGTGGGTATTTTTTGTAGGCAAGATCAACTTTTTTTTTATATGAGGTCCTTGATCCTAAAACCTGCCATCTTATCTGGCATATTACTCCCACTATCATCCTTCCATCTCTCTCAAATCTTCAGGCTGTTTCTATCTACTGGTTCCTTTCTAGCTCTCTACATTCTCATCTCAACCTGAGAAATAAAAAATGAACTAACTCCCTAAAACCTCAATAGATCTTACCATACATATAAGCTCTTATCCTGGATCTATCCTCCCATTGTCAACCAAATCTATGTTGCCTCCATTTTCTCTCTTCTGATTCATTTCTAAGCTCTCTGCAATCTGAATTTTGCCATGATCAGGCAAGTTAAATGATTCCCCAGAGTTGCAAATGATCTCTCTTTAAATTTTTTGAAATTTACTTTGTTAGATATTACCAAATTGCATGTTAAAATAATCTTGATGATCATTTTTAAGTTCCGAATTCTTTTCCTCTCACTCCACCCTATCCTAAGCAATTTGATATTGATTATATATGTGAGGTCATGAAAAACATATATCCATATTAGCCATGTTGTGAAAGAAAACACATACAAAATAAAACAATAAAATCTTTAAAAGGTTAAAAAAGATGCTTTTTTCTGCATTCAGAGTTCTTCTGTTCTCTCTTTAGAGGTGGATAGCATTTTTTATCATGGTCTTTTGGAATTTTCTTTGATTATTGCCTTGATCAGAGTAGCTAAGTCTTTCACAGTTGATCATCCTTAAAATATTACCATCACTGTGTACAATGTTCTCCTAATTCTGTCCACTTCATTTTTCATGAGTTCATATAAAATCTTCCTGGGTTTTTTTTTTGTAAATCACCCCATTCAACACTTCCTGTAGCACAATAGTATTCTATCACAATCCAATACCACAACTTGTACAGCCATTCCCCAATTGATGGGCATCCCCTGGATTTCCACATCTTTGCAACAACAAAAAAAACCTGCTACATATAAATATTCTTGTACAAATATTTCATTTTTCCTTTTCATTGATTCATTTGGGATACAGACCTAGTAGTGGTATTGCTGGATCACAAGTTTATAGTCCTTTGGGCATAGTTCCAAATTGTTCTCCAGAAGGGTTGGGTTAGTTTACAACTCTACCAAGAATACGTCAGTGTCCCAATTTCTCCATATCTCCATCCAGCATTGTTTATTTTCCTTTTATGTCATGTTAACCAATCTGTTGTTTTAATGTGAAATTCCCTAACCAGTCATGATTTAGATAATTTTTTCACGTAATTATTGATGGCTTTGATTTCTTCTTCTAAAAGTTGGCTGTTCATATCCTTTGACCATTTATCAAAAGGGAAATGGCTCTTATTTTTTTATAAATTTGGCTCGGTTCCCTACTGACTTGAGAAATGAAGTTTTTAATCAGAGAAACTTGCTATAAAACTTTTATCCTACTTTCTTGTTTTCCTTCTAATTTTGGCTGCATTAGTTTCATTTCTGCTCAATGCTCTCTTAATTGACAATTTTGATGTAGTTTACTTAGTCCTCATCGTTTTAAATGAGGCATTTAACCAGCTTCTCCTCTTGGATACTCTCTCCTCTCCGGGTTTACACAAAACTATTCTCTACTGGTTCTTCTGCATGTCTAAACACTCATTAGTCTTTTTTGCAGTATTATCATTCATGTCATGTCTGTTAGCTCACTGATTGTGGATGTCTCCAAGGCTCTACACTGTGCCCTCTTCTTTTTTCTCTCTTCACTTTCACAACTTTCATCTCATCTAATATACATGTATATACACATACACAAAACATATATAGGTGTATACATACACATATACTCTCCCATGTAATATAGACTGATTGATATAGATGTATACATAAACGTACACATATATACATACATATGTATGCATATGTATGTGTTCAGTTGTTTCAGCTGTGTCTGACTCTTTGTGACCCCATTTGAGGTTTTCATGGCAAAGTATAACGGCAAGCAGGGTGGGACTTTTTGCTGTTTTTTCTTTTGGAGTGCTTCTTAGCACTAGGGCAATCAAGTGCCTTTGAGTCTTGCCTTTGTTTCATTCAAGAGTCTTTCATGGAACTGGGAGTCTTTGATGACCTCCTTAAGTCATGGGAAGGCCTAGGTCATATGGGTTTGAGTCCCATGGTTGTGACGCCTCTGCCTCTGAAGAAGTGTATAAGTGATCTGAGGTTGACATTTTGCTTGGTGCTCACTCATGGAAGAGTGTTGGTGAGGAGACTCTGGGTAGCCATTAAGGAGCTCCCCCCAGCTTTGAAAACACAGATGTTAGTGTTTTTCTCTCTGGTAACAATGTATGTATAGCTCAGATAGCTATAAGCCTGTCTTTTGATTTGTGTTATTTGCTCTGTTTATATTTTCTCTGTTTGTAATTTCTGTTTGTGTTCTCTCTGAAGTCCAGGATGCTGGCTTTCCCCCCTGAACTAAGTGAATGATATGTGTATGTTTAATTAAAGTAAGATTGTTAACCCCTTAAAGCTGCTTTCCTTAGAAAAGCAGATCAAAGAACCTGTGCTAGCAGCCCTCCTGTGTGCTGGTATTATTGGCCTTATACAGCCACAGTAGGTGCAAGTAACATTGTTACATGAAGATACTAGAGTGGCTTGCCATTTCCTTCTCCAGCTCATTTTATAGTTGAGGAAACTGAGACAAATAGGTTAAGTGATTTGCCCGGTGTCACACATCTAGTAAGTATCTGAGACCAGATTTAAAATTGGGAAGATGAGTCTTTCAGACTCCAGGCCCTGGTACTCTATGGACTACACTACCTAGATAGATAGATAGATAGATAGATAGATAGATAGATAGATAGAGAGAGAGAGAGATAGAGAGATAGAGAGACTGAGAGATAGATATACACATATATATACATACACATATACATACATATCACATATATCATGTGTATGAGATATATGTGATATTTATGTACATCACACACTATGTGTGTGTGTATGTATACACATACCCAACACATACATACATATATGCCTGTATCTGTGTAATAGACACATATATACATACATGGAGGGAAAGATAATTCCTTATGCACATTCATATACATATATATGTATATGTGCATGCATGTGTGCATACACAGCTGAAACAACTGAACACATACATATACATACGTATTACATGGGAGAGTATATGTGTATGTATACACCTATATATGTTTTGTGTATGTGTGTATACACATATATTAGATGAGATGAAAGTTGCAAAAGTGAGGAGAGAGAAAAGAAGAGGGCACAGAGTAGAGCCTTGGGAGCCATCCACAATCAGTGAGCTAGCAGACATATATACATATATATACACACACACAGAAAGATAATTGAGAGTATGTACATATACATGCGGTACTGAGGCTTTCATTACCTTTCACTTAGTTTATTGCGAGAGATTCCTAATTGGTTGTCCTGTCTTATGTCCCTCCTCATTGCAATCCAGCTTCCACTCAGCAATCAAAGTGGTTTTTCCAAAGCAGAAATCTGACCATGTGGCTCCTTATTACACCAAGGATAAAATATATACGCCTCCAGCTGGCATTTAAAGCTCTTTACAGCCTTACCATATCTAGTCTACCTCATTCTTTGCCATGAACTTTATGGTCAAGAACAGCCTATTTGCTGTTCCTCACACACTACACTCTGTCTCTGTTTCATACTATCTATGCCCAACTTTATCTCTTGGAATCCTTGTTTTCCTTTAACATTTAACTCAGCCACCACTTTCTGAGCACCACTACTACCCACCCCCTCAATACTCCCTTGCACTCCTCTGCAAATCCTCCCTCTCACAAATTTACCTTTCATCTGTTTGCATATAGCTTGCATTTGTTTTGTATGTAAAAAGGTTGGAGCATATTTTCCATTTAAAGCTCTTTAAATTCTAACCCATCTAGTATACTTACGCATCACTTACTTCCATGCACACCATGGTCTAGTACAGAAAAATGTATGATGTGCTAGAAAAATGTCTCCTTGCAAAAGAATATAAGATTTTGAGAGCAGAGGCTGCTTCTGATTTGTCTTTTTATTCCTGGTGCCTAGAAGAGTGTCTGATATATAGCAAGTGCTATAAATGCTTGTTAAATGACTAATTTTCAGAACATTTCTCTTTAAAAATCATGGCTGTATTCCTCCGATGAATCTTTTAAAGGTCAGTGTTCCCTTCACTACACGATCTTTTAAGAGAATCAACAATAGGGAGTTTGTGAGGCTGAATCTCATTGAATAAACAGACTTTTGGGAGAGAGAGAGAGAGAGAGAGAGAGAGAGAGAGAGAGAGAGAGAGAGAGAGATGTATTTCATGAAGAGTATGAACTTTTGGGAAAATTTTTGGCCTAGCTCACTTTAATCTAAGAAGCATGCTTAATATGAAGCACTAGGCTAGTCCTTGCCGTAAAAAGACAAAAAAATATATATATATATAACAGGGTGTGCCAGTAAGGCAAAACGGGCTTAGTTTAGTGGGTGCCCTTGAGGAGTTTGGCTTTTGTTTACGGTGAAAGTACTTTCACCAGTTAAATGCTAAGCCCCAGGCCCAAAGCCCTATCAGGTGTGAAACCTGTGTGGGCGTAGATTAAGGACTTAAGAGGGGCCAATTCCGGAACCAGTGGGTCTCTGGACTCTGGTCTCTAGTTGTTGAGGCGGGACTTGAGAATGCCAGAGGCTTGGCTGTGAGGAGAGGGGAGAAAACTACAGCTGGAAAAAAAATCCGAAGCAGAGCCAACCCCTGTGTGGACATAGGAGTTCAAGCGTGAGATCTTGCGGCCAGTGAATATGATTTATGCCATCTTATTTTTCTGTGGCCTCCTGGCTCCTCTTGTGAGGCAGGTCTACTGGGCCTGGAGGCTTGTGTTCACAATACTGGAATGGGGAGGTTGGTTCGCTAATTTGTTGCTCT
>JAQQSZ010012957.1:0-11882 GCA_028646595.1 Phalanger gymnotis | reverse complement strand
CCACAACCAAAATGAATTTATACCAGAAATATAATGATGGTTCATCATAGTGAAGTAATCAATTTAATCAACTATATTAAAAACAAAATTATATAAAACCACAAGATTATCTCAAAAGAAGTGGGGAAAGTCTTTGAAAATGCAAATTATTTGTATTAAAAACTCTTCAAACTACAGGAATAAAATGGATTTTGAAATTTTATAATACAAAAAACTGCATCACATGTAACAGGGATATAGGAAAAAACCTTTTATAGGAAATATGGGAGTAAAGTGAGGATGCCAATTCTTCCTGATATTATTGAATACATTTCTAGAAATGTTAGCAATAACAAGACAAAAAAAAAAGTCATACAAGGGGACAAAACTATTCCTATTTGTTGAAATAATGATGGTTTACTTAGAAACTCCTAGGGAATTAAAAAAAAATACTAATTGAGACAATAGCTTCAGCAAAGTTTTAGGGTACAAATCAATCTTCAAAAATCAATTGCACATTTGTGTAATAATAATCAAGTTCAAGAGGCAATGATAGAAAGATAAATTTCATGCCAAATAACTCCAAAATACAGAAAGTATTTGGGGATCAACCTACCAAAGTATAGTATTGTATAATATCAATCCAAATTTTACTGTCAGGTAGTTGAAATATCCCATAAAAGAAAATGAAAAAAAAAAACAGATTTCTTCTCTGGCACCAAGGGAGGGCTACAAAATTTTACACACATTTTTCTAGATTGGAACACCACACCAAGCAACCCCTGAAATGTGGAAGGGATAACTGTATTGTTCCAATTGTTCTTAGAAAGGTTTTGAAATTATGCCAGAAAAAAGTATTAAATTTTTAAAAGGGTCCATAGAATTCATTATTGTGCCTACTCCAACAAGGCTATTGACAGTAACAAAAGTATAAAAGCATTGATAATTGTATTATTTAAAGTAACAAAATGATAGAAAACAAATGCATGTGCCCCACATTTTGAGGATAGCTGGGTAAATCATAGGATAAAACTATATTAAAATGTAAATTTGTAAACTTGTAATTTTGCTTTACTTTCCCAGCTTTATTGAATGAGCCCTGAGTGATAGATTAAGAAGCAAGATTAACCAGATTTTGGAATTGCCATGGGAAACATACTAATGCCTTATAACAGAAAGCCCTCTAAAAGAAGTATGGCTATAATTTATGCATTTCAGGATGTTCTGTGCAAGTTATAACATCATCAGTATGGCACAGCTAAAGGACACATTCAGGTTTGTATCAGACTGAGCCACCACTTAAGAACTCTGCAATGATTAGCTGTCACTCCAAACCCTTTATGGATGCTGAATTGCTGTGAATTGTAGTTAGTGAAGCCTGATGTTTTCTTCTTCATTTTCATTTTTCTCTAAGGAATGGTACAAAAGCCTTTACTTGCCTCCCAGTAGCTATTAATTTCAAGATTGCATGGGATCTTCCTAAGTATACAATATTTCATAACAGTTGAAAGAAGGAAAGTGATAATAATATCTAATTTTACTGAGTAAGAGAATATGTATGTTTTACTTTACCCTAAATTTCATGTCTATTAAATCTGTAGTGATATGTAATTTGTGTACTTAAATCCATTAGGAACATGGGAAAGAAAAGCTGAGAGCTGAAAGGAGAATCAAAATTATTATAGCAATTACCACATTTTAAAAAAATAAAACTTTATTGATAGCTTTTGTATTTGTATTGTCTAAATTTCCCTATGTAACACTCCTCCTAACCCTTCCTACAATGCCATCACTTAGAATAAATCATTTTTCTAAAGAAAAAAAATCAGAAAAAAATTAATATTTGGTGTTCCTCACCAATGGACTGTTGCCTCAACTATAAGGAAGTACACAGAAATTTTTTCTTCTTTGGGGCCATGCCTTTTCTTAGCAATTTACCAACATTCATTTTCCTCTTATTCTATGGCTATTAGTCTTTCAATTTCTAATCATTGTGTATATCATTTTCTGGGTCTATTTTCTTTACTTTCTGTCAATTCTTGTAAGTCTTTCCATCTTTCCTTTTATTCATTACATTCATTTTTTCTTACATCATAGTGTTATTTCATTATATTCAGGTATCATTACTTGTTTACCCACATGTTAATCTGTGGTTTTTATATTGTTTCTAATTCTTTGCTGCCACAAAAATATTTATAAGTATTTAGGTCTATGTAGAGTTTTCTTTTGGTAAATTGTCTACTGACAAAGAGAAGTTTGAGTTTCCTAAAGTAATTTCATTATTAGTCACATACCCTACTTAATATGTAAATATGTAACTAATAGCAATATGTAAATCTCCCCTCTCAAATGAGTCCATCTTGAGTTCTCTAAATGCAGTTTAATCTGTAACCTGACTTAAGTTTACCTATAGAGTCCATTTAGTGAGGTTTATGTCCTTTAGGCATGTATGAGATTGTGACTCTTTAACTGTTCAACACTTATGACATTGAAGAAAGCATATGATTATGATTTTTGTGATACTCATGGTGACAGTAAATTACTTCCTATTTATGTTTAGGTCCCTTTATTTACAGCCCCTGAGACTTACTAAAATTGATCCCATTGACTATGAGACATTATTTGTTACCAATCTGACCCATAGCCCTCCTTAAAGGAATTCTATCAAGCTCTATATGAGATAGGGAGTAAAGAGGATGCCATTGATTCAGATTATTGTTATGAACTCCCTTTGAAATCATAACTCAGCTTTCTGCTTCAGTAATTAGCCTTTCAGTACCATAAAAATGTTGGATTATAATAAGCCAAAAGACAGAAATTGTGGAAAATGATTTTTTAGAAAACTTATTATTATACTATTTAAATTCAACTTTATATGATTAAAAATTATTTGCATCCATATTGTCCTTCTGTAATAACAATGCTACTTGCCGCTACTATTGCTGTGCAATGCTGATAACACCAGCACATAGAAGGGCTGCTAGCACAGGCTCTTTGATATGCTTTTCTAAGGAAAGCAATTTAAAGGGTTAACAATCTTATTTTAATCAAACATAAATATATCATTCACTTAGTTCAGGGGAAAAAGTCAGCACGCTGAAACTTCAGAAAAGAAAGAAGAGAGAATAATAGAAACCAACAGACAGGTTTCTATCTGACCAAATCAAAATACATAGTTACCAGAGAGAGAAGCATCTGGGTTTTCCAAGGGGGGAGAAGGGGGCGGGGTCTAAACGGCTACCCAGAGTCTCCTCTGGCCGAGCCAAGGACCACTCTTCCAATGAGTGAAACCCACCAAAACAAAATGCTAACCTCAGAATGAATATATATATGTATATATATATATGTACATATATATGTATGTATACACACACATGTATATATGTATGTGTATATATATGTATATGTGTGTGTATATATATATATATATATACACATACCCTTCTTCAGGGTCACAACCACTTGACTCCAACCCATGTGACCTAGGCCTTCCTGTGACTTAAGCAGGTCATCAAAGACTCTTCATTTGAAACAAAGTCAATACTCAATGAAAGACACTCAGTGGCCTTAGTGCTGAGAAGCACTCAAACAAAAAACAGCAAAATGTCCCATTCTGCTTGGCATTAAACCTTAAGATCTCAATAGCTCTCCAGGATTGGCAAAGATGATTATAAGGAATTTCGATTCTCTCAGGTTGTTTTTTATTTATTTGTTTGTTTGTTTTTTGAGTTTCCTTTGTGTTTTGGCTTTGCCCAAATTTTAGTAAACATTTACCTTTATTAATATCCATTGCAATCTACCTTTTTTTTCAAGTTGCCTTCTCCACAAAAAACGAACAAAAATGGTGCACTTATGTGTAGTTCATATGTGGGTACTCTTGTCTAAGTACTACATAATGTAAATCTTCCAGAGCCTGGACAAAAGGGATCCATAACCTCCTTTCTAGTTTGCTCTCCTCTATCAAACAACCTAACAAAATATTTTCTAAAACCATTTCAGATTTTTGGGTTTATTTTTACCAACAACAATCAAAAGAGAAATAAAATTAGAACCAAAATAGTTTAGGCATCATCTGTTTACAAGTGATAATTGAAACCATGAGGTTCTGTAGAGTCACAAGTCAGAACTCAATGAAGACAGAATCTTGGGACACTAAGGTACACACTTCAATGAAAGAAGACAATGACCAATGAAGTAAACCAGGAAGAAAGTCAGTCAAATAGGAGTAATTAGAAGCATTAGAGAACAAGACCATGGAAATCAAGGCAAGAGAGAAAATCTAGAAGAAGGTGAGGGGCAGAGGTGGTCGACAGTACTGTAAAAAGGTCAAGAGATATAAAAATTGAGAATGAGCTACTCTTTTTTGATTAGAAGGTCATTCCTGATTTTGAAGCAAGCAGTTTCAGAAGAAAGATAGAGTCAGGAACCAAAACACATGGTGTGAAAAAGTGAGTAGAGAGGTAAGAAGTAAAATCAAAGAATAGGCTACTTTTTTTCTCTAGGAGTTTGAAAGAGATATCTGATGATAAATTGATGGCATATTTTCATTTTTGAAGGTAAACACTAGAAGAAAAGGGAGAGATTACATATTGGGAAGGTGAGGTAATTGCTGATAGAGAAAAGTTTCAGGGAGATAGGGGGAGGCAGAACTTGTGGGGTTAGCCTTGATAAAGTGATAGGCTACCTTCTTCTCTGAGGAGAGAATGGATGAGGAAAAACTGTGTTATTGAGATATTGATGTCAGTCAATGAAGAAATTTCCACTGGATTGTCTCAGTCTTCTCAGAAAATATAGGAGGCAATTTAATTTCACTAAATGCAACAAGGGTTGAACAAAGCACATAGTAAGTGCCAGGTACTAGGGATATAAAAAGAAAAACCAAAGAGTCTCTGCTATAAAGCAAGTTCATCTGCTAAGACAGAATGTTTCGAACAAATGGTCTCAGAAATTGTGGACCACCATATATAAGATTTTGAGAATTTTTTTAAAATATTAAAAGAGATGTATGTAAGCAAAAACCATAATCCTTTGTTATAGTTTTTTTAATTTGTTGAAAGAAAAATTTGATTTTATTTCGTTCCCCAAAGAAATGCATTGATTATTACTTTGAATAGCTGTTGGGCCTGTTTGCATTCTATGTTACTGTAATGGAATTTCCCCATTAAGGTAAAATACAATGAGAAAATGGCCCTATGTACCTTTTCATGAAATGTACCCTAATGCATTTATCATACACAAAAAAATAAATGGGAAAATCAATGCTGGAAGGCCTACATTTAGAAAGCAGGCAAGCATCTGTGATGGAGAGGAAAACACTGCTTCTGAAAATAGATTTCACTGTCAGAATTTCAAGCAGTTATTAATCTAAACAGTAGAGATAAAATAAAATGATTCTTTAAAATGATGAAAAATACCTTGACAGTGTCTTTTTAGTATGGTTTGCTTACTGTTGGCGAATATAAGGATGCAATTATAATGCACATCTTGCTGTGTTCTTGCTTCTCTTTTATTTAAAATACGCCTTCACACGCCTTCTTTTTGACAGTTATATATGGTATAATGAGTGGCTGCATTCAGCTTCTCTGGTAATCAGTACCAAATACCTTCAACCTAGTTGCAAATAAAGCCATCTTTGGAACTCTTTGTAGGGGACACAGCCAGGAATTTTGTAAGATTAAATGGAGAAGGAGAAGGCATTTTCTAAAGTGACCTAAGGGTGTATGACTAGGAGGAATGGCATGAAAGGAAGCAAAAGAAAATCTAGTCTCATTTTCAAGACCCATGTGCTAACTGAAGTTTATTAGGCTACCGACTCCCTGCCAAGGGAAATGGTGAGAGCCCATTGTCAGAATCACTTAAAAATTCACCCAGCAAAATATTCATGAATACATTGGAGAAAATAATCCTGTGTTCTCAGGAGGACCTGAACAAAATGATCTGATATCTATTTTTATGTCATTCACTTTTACAATTCTATGAATGAGTGATGATGGCTGTAATTAGGGTTGGCTTTAATAAAAGCAATTTAAGGACAAGCTTCCCTGGAGCTAATAAACATGGATCTAATTAAACATAAAAACAAGGAGAGGTAGGAACTTTAACCAAACTGAAGCAAAATCAATAGGAGGAGGAAGAAATGTTGGTGTTATTATTGCTATTGTATATGCCTTTTTAGCCACTTTACCTCTTACAAAAGAAACTTTGGTGGTAGTCCCCAGTAAGGCTTATTTTTACCTGTACAGATTTCTGACCCATTTACGTATTTTTTATATAGAGAATAATAGGCATTTATTTCAGAGAGTGCTTTCCCATTATTCATTTAAAATATTTTCATGTCTTTTGAATACTCAATCTTCCCTACTGATATATGACATTATTAAACAAATTTCAATCTATATTAAAAAAAACATGCAAAATCAATTCAGTTATTTCATTACATTCATCTACTTAGTACTATGAAGGAGAAAAAATTTCACACTGGGAATCTAGTGTAAATTTCTACTAAACAAGCTTTTAAACATTTATAGATTTTTAAACTTTGTTTCAGATACTTATGGCAAACTTTATTTTATTACTATGTATTATTTAATATAAAAAACCAAATAAATGATTGAGAGAACATAAAAGACAAGTAATATATTAATAATTGCTAATTGTTTTTTTTTAAATTTCAAGTTTCAAGGGGCGAGATGAGAATGAAAGGGATATTAAAGGAATTTGACCAATAGACTGAACTCTTTGAGAGGAAGGACTAAATTTTTCTCTCTCCTTTTTTTAAAAACTTTTTTTTTAATGTCTCCAGTGCTTAGCACAATGCCTACTACATAGCAAGTGTTCAATAAATACTTATTGAATGATTGATTAACAAATTGATTGCCACAAAGACAAGTACTACAGAGAAAGGAATAATGACTGTGAATGCAATGACTGTTACTACATATCATTCACATATCTGGTCATGTCTGTCAAAATGCAGTCTTTCTGCAAACCTGGTTACAAAATATTCAGATGACAGGTCACATTCTTGACTTAATATACTAACCTGACCAAATATCTCAGTATATCCAAGTAACAAAAAGAATTTTTTACAATGCAATTAAATTTGTCAGTTTATCTGTCAGGACCTTTGATTTCTTTCATAGGTAAAGAGAAATTCTAATGTGGAAACTTTCTATCTCAATGTATATCACCAAATTTCTCAGAATTTATAGTCTTTGAGAGTTCTTTGAGTAACCAAAGATTTAATGAATTTACTTTTACCTTTGCTCAAACAACTTGTATATTCCTAAGGAGACAGTTAAAGCCAAAGACTGCAAAGGATGGTCATTTATCCACTAAACCACATTGCCTCTTATCAAAGATATGTCAGGTAATAATAATGATGCTGCTGCTGCTGCTGCTGCTGATGATGATGATGATGATAATAATAATAGTAATAATAATTTTGTCGGGTCTTTATGATGTGAGAAAAATACAAATGTATATATGTGTATGTACGTGTACATACGTGTACAAAGATACACATATGCATTATCCATGCATACATGCGTATGTGTATGTATTCCATTCTCTTACCACATTGCTTGAGGGCATATCTTTAAGGCTCTTCTTTTCCTAACTTTTCTTAATATAATAAAGAAGAGTAACTAAATACATTAGAGCAAAGAAGGATGAAGGAAAGTTTGTTCATGTCATGTCTTGCTAAGCCTAATAGTACAATTGCCATGGCAGTGTAAGGTACACAGAGTAGCTAGTGGTGAATGTATTATGAAGTAACCTTTGAAAGGAACACCAATGGAAGCAGAAAATATACTACAATCTAAGTCAGTAAGTACAAAATTGACCTGAGGAAAGGTAGCTGCTATTGCTAATTTATTTAATAGGGAAGGGGGTAGTATACACTGCCACCTCTCTGCTAATAGTACCTTCAGGAAAAGAAGGAACCTAGCTATCTAGGCCACAGGGGCAGGCTCTTATTGAATGTAACTTCATTCAAGTATCAAAGAGGAGGTAACTTAAGCTACTCAAAGAAATGCTGCTCAAGGAAAAAAAGGTAGTTTGTGTGAGCCTTTTAAGAGACCACTTTCCTTTACCTTATTTATTCAGTTGGCAAGCACACATCTACTCTCTAAGGTCATAAGATGCCCTGTACCTCTGGGTATTTAAAATGGGAGAGTAATTTCCAATTCTTCTTTCTCAGGCTTTGAATTTTGGTTCTATTAATTTTCTTCTTTAGAAACATACCTGAAATTGTGAAGTGTCTTAGTAATCTCATTCATAGGCTACACAATAGTTTTTTTTTTCCAAATCCTTTCATTTTTTAATAGTATTTTATTTTTTCTCCCAGTTACATGTCAAGAAAATATTCAACATCAATTTTTACAAGATTTTAATTCCAAATTTTTCTTCCTCCCTCCCCTCTTCTCTTCTGAAAAAGTTAGGCAGTTTGGTATAGTCTATACATGTGCTATCATGAAAAAATATTTCCAAATTAGTCACAGTTATGAAAGAAGAAACAGATCAAAATGAAAAAAATACCCATGAGAGAGAAATAAAGCAATTGAAAAAAAACATGCTTCAATCTGCACTCAAAGTCAATCAGTTCTTTATTTGGATATGAATAGCATTTTCCTTTGTGAATACTTTATGCTGGTTTTAGATCATTATGTTGCTATAAAGAGGGGAGTCATTCATAGTTGTTAATCACACAATGTCACAGATACTATGTACAACAATTCCTAGTTCTACTCCTTTCACTTTGCATCAGAATTTACAAGTTTTTCTAGGTTTTTCTGAAATCTGCCTGTTCATCATGCCTCATTGTAAAAGAGTATTCCATTACACTCACACATCACAGCTTGTTCAGCCATTCCCCAATTGATGGGCACATCCTTGTGTTTCAACAATGTGCCTAGCATCTGCTGTGGGGGTGAAAAACCAACACGAGCCCAACAACAAGAATGTTGCAAGCCCGGGATCTTTTTGATCTGCTTTACTAAGGAAATCAACATTAAGAGGTTAACAATTTTACTTTAATCAAACATACAAATATCATTCACTCAGCTCAGGGTGAAAAGGCAGCACCCTGAGCTTCAGAGAAAATACAGAGAAAATAAACACAAATCAACAGATAGATTTCTATCTGACAAAATCACAATATACAGTTACCAGAGAAGCATCCACATCTGGGTTTTCTTCAAAGCCAGGAAACTCATAAAAACGGCTTGCCTAGAGTCACACACCACTTCTTCTGTGATTCAGAGCTCCAAAAGAGAAAGCCAACCTCTGGGTTTATGTATGTTGTTCCTGTGACTCACCCATGTGAACTAAAATCATCACAAAAATGCAACTTAAACCCACAAGGTCTAAAAGCCTCTGATGTCACAAACATGTCACTCAGACCTATGTAAACTAACCTTTCCCTTGAGGCAAAGAGGTCATAGAGGACTCCTATTAATCAAGGAAACAAAGGCCAATCTCTTCAAGGACACTTGGTTGAATAAGTGCTAAGAGGCCATCTTGATTCCCAACACACCTTGATTATGAATATTTTGCTACCACAAAAAGGGCTGCTATAAATATTTTTGCACATGTAGGTCCTTTTCCCTTCTTATGATCTCTTTTGGATAAAGACCTAGTGATGGAGTTGCTGGATCAAAGGGTATGCACAGTTTGGTTGCCCTTTGGGCATAGCTCCAAATTGCTCTCCAGAGTAGTTGAATCAGTTAGCCCAACTCCATCAGAAGTGCATCAAGTGTCTAAATTTTCCCACATCTTCTGCAGCATTTATCATTTTCCTTTTCTGTCATATTAGTCAATCTGATAAGTATGAAAACAACCTCAGAGTTGTTTTAATTTGCATATCTCTAATTAAAAGTGATTTAGAGCACTTCTTCATATGCCTATAGATAGATTTGGTTTCTTCATCTGAAAACCGTCTATTCATATCCTTTGACCATTTATCATTTGGGGAATGGCTTGTATTCTTGTTAATTTGATTCAGTTCTCTATATATTTGAGAAATGAGACCTTTATCAGAGACACTTGCTGTAAAGATTGTTTCCCAGCTTTTTGCCTTTCTTTTCACCTTTGTTGCATTCGTTTTGTTTGTACAAAAGCGGTTTTAATTTAACAAAATCAAAATTATCTATTTTTAAGTTTTGTAATGCTATCTATCTTGTGTTTGGTCATGAATTCTTTCCTTCCCCATATGTCTGAGAAGTTGACTACTCCTCGCTCTTCTAATTTGCTTACAGTATCACCCTTTCTGTATATATCATGCCAAAGGTCTGTCACATCTAATTTTCTAATACTCTATGTATTTACCTCCTTAGTTTCTTTCTTGTTTATTTTTTGGTTGGATTTATCAAGTTCTGAGAGGGATCCAACACTAGTATTTCTTCCTGTAGCTCACTTAACTTCTCCTTTAAGAATCTAGATGCTATACCAGTTGGTGCATAGATGTTAATATTGATATTGCTTCACTGTTTATGATACCTTTTAGCAAGATATAGTTTCTTTCCTTATCTCTTTTAATTAGGTCTATCTTTGTTTTTACATTATCTGAGATTGAGATTGCTACTCTTGCTTTTTTTTTCTTTTTTACTTCAGCATAATAGATGGTGCTCTAGCCCCTTACTTTACTTTGTGTATATCTCTCTGCTTCAAGTATATTTCTTGTAAACAACATATTATAGGATTCTAGTTTTTGTTCCACTCTACCATCTGCTTCCATTATATGGCAGAGTTCATCCAATTCACATTACAGTTATGATTACTACCTGTGTATTTCTCTCTATCCTATTCTTCCTCTTGTCTGTCCTCTGTCTCCTTTCACCCTTTCCCTCCTCACCAGTGTTTTCCTTCTGTCTACCATCTCATCTGATCTGCCCTCCCTTCTGTCAGTCCCCATCCCTTCTTTACTTGATCTCCTCCCCTTCTACTTCCCTGTTGAGTAAGATAGATTTCCATATTCAACTGATTCTACATAAGATTCCCTCTTTGAACTAATATTGATGAGAGTATGGCTCAAGTGATTTTTGTCATTCACCCACCCATCTTCCCCTTCACTGTGATAGGTCTTTCTTGCCTCTTAATGTGAGATAATTAATACCATTCTGGTTCTCCCTTCCTTCTGCACCCATTATACTCCTCTTTCTCATCCTTTGATTTTTTTATATCCTTCCCTCCAATTCACCATTCACTCTTAACTTCTCTTTTTGTGGATTCCTTTTATCTGTACTATTAGTGATACAATTTTTAAGAATTACCAGTATCATCTTCCTGTAAAGGAATGTAAATAGTTTAGCTCTAGTGAATCCCTTATGGTTTTTTTTTAATCATCCCCTTTTTACCTGTTTATGTTTCTCTTGGGTCTTGATTTGGCAGTTAAATTTTTGGTTGAATTCTGTTTTGTTTTGTTTTGTTTTATGAAAGCCTGAAACCCTTCTGTTTCATTGAATGGCCATTTTCTCCTTTGATATATTATGCTTCATTTTGCCAGGTAAGTGATTCTTGGTTATAGTCTTAGCTCTTTACCTTCCAGAATATCATGTTCCATGAAGTCTGTTCCTTTAATGTTGCATGCAGCAGCCAACTCCTGGATAATCCTTATTGTGACTCCTATGTGATATTTGATATTTGAATCGTTTCTCTCTAGCCACTTGCAGAATTTTTCCTTTGACTTGATGTGTTCTAAAGCAAAATTGTCTCCTTAGCATGGCTTTTGTTTACTTTGAGTGAAAGTACTTTCAGCTGTTAAGTGCTAAGCCCCAGGCCCAAAGCCCTATCAGGTGTGAAACCTGTGTGGGTGTAGATTGATGACTTAAGAGGGGCCAACTCGGGAACCAATGGTCTCTGGTCCTTGAGGCGGGGCTTGAGAACACCAAAAGCTCGGCTTCGAG
>JAQQSZ010012956.1:0-11882 GCA_028646595.1 Phalanger gymnotis | reverse complement strand
ATGGTGTGATGATTTACTTAGAAAATCCAGTAAAAATATTAAATAATAAATAACTTTAGCAAAGTTACAGAATATAAAATAAACCAACACTAATCCTCACCATTCCTATATGTTACTAAAAAAGCCCAACAGCAAGAGATAGGAAGAGAAATTCCATTTAAAGTTATTGTAGACACTGTAAAATATTTAGGAGTCTACCTGCCAAAACCAACGCAGGAACTATATGAATGCAATTACAAAACACTTTTTACACAAATAAAGTCAGATCTAAATAAATTGAAAAACATGAGTTGCTCATGGTTAGGCCAAGCTATTATAATAAAAATGACAGTTTTACCTAAATTCATTTACTTTAGTGCTATACCAATCAAACTACCAAAAATTTATTTTATAGAGCTAAATAAAGTAATAACAAAATTCATCTAGAAGAATAAAAGGTCCAAAATATGGAAGGAATTAGTCAAAATAAATGCTAGAGAAGGTAGCCTTTCCATACCAGATATTGAACAGTATTATAAAGCAGCAGTCATCAAAACTACTTGGTACTGGCTAAGAAAGAGAGTGGTGGATGAGTGGAATAGGTTAGGTACCCAAAAAACAGTAGTCAATGACTATAGTAATCTACTGTTTGATAAACCCAAAAGAGTCAAGCTTCTGGGATAAGAACTCACTATTTAACAAAAATTGCTGGGAAACTGGAAAACAGTATAGCAGAAACTGGTCTTAGACCAATAGCTTACAACATATACCAAAATAAAGTCAAAATGGGTTCAGGATTTAGATATAAAGGCTGATACTCTAAGCAATTTGGGAGAATGAGGAATAATTTACTTGTCGGGTTTATGGAGAAGGGAAGAATTTACGGTCATACAAGACATAGGAGAGCATTACAAAATGCATAATGGATAATTCTGATTATGTTAAATTGAAAAGTTTTTGTACAAATAAAGCCAACGCAGCCAAGATTAGGAGGGTAGCAGAAATTTGGGAAAGAATTTTTATGAGTGTCTCTTATGAAGACCTCATCTCTAAAATATACAGGGAATTGAGTCTAATTTACATAAGTCTCTCCCCAATTGATAAATGGTGAAAGCATATGAACAGGCAGTTTTCAGAGAAAGAAATGAAAGCTACCTATAGTCATATTTTTAAAAAATGCTTTACATTGCTATTGATTAGATTAATGCAAACCAAAATAACTCTGTGGTACCATATCACACCTATCAGATTGGCTAGCACAGCAAAACTGGAAAATGATGAATGTTGGAGAAGATGTGGGAACATTTGGAACACTAATGCATTGGTGGAGTTGTGGACTGATTCAACCATTCTGGAGAGCAATTTGGAACTATGTCCAAAGGGCTATAAAATGTGTATACCCTTTGACCCAGTAATACCAGTTCTAGGTCTGTATACCAAAGAAATTATAAAAATGGGAAAAGGACCCACATGCACAAAAATATTGATAGCAGCTCTTTTTGTGGTGGCCAAGAACTGGAAATTGAGGAGATTTCCATTGTTTGGAGAATGGCTGAACAAGTTGTGGTATATGAATGTAATGAAATACTGTTGTGCTATAAGAAATGATAATCAGCAGGATCTTCAGTAAAACCTGGAAAGACATATAAACCGATGCTGAGTGAAGTGAGCAGAATCAGGAGAACATTGCACACAGTAATAGCCACATTATGTGATGACTAACTTTGATAGACTTCACTCTTCTCAGCAATACAAGGACCTAAAACAACTCCAAAAACCTCACTATGGAAAATGCCATCCACATTCACAGAAAGAAATGTCAAGTCTGAACACAGATTGAAGCCTCCTATTTACTCTCCTTTTTTGTTTTGTTTTGTTTTCTTTTCTTTTTCTTTCTCATCATTCCTACCATTGGTCCTAATTCTTCTTTACACCATGACTAGTGTGAAAATATGTTAATAAGAATGTCTATACAGAGCCTATATCAGATTGCATGCCATCTTGGGGAAGGGGAAGGAAAGGGAGGCAGAGAAAAGTTAAAACTAATGGAAATGAATGTTAAAAATTATAAACAAATTAATTAAAAAAGAAAATTTGATGATCAAAAAATATGGAACAAAGTTCTGTATAAAATAGATTTTGGGTTTTTCTGTCCTCTTTGCATATGGAAATATTCTTTTTGGTGATGAGTAAATATTATTATTTAATAGTATTATAATTAAATAATTTTAGTGTATTGTAATTATATACATAATTATATTATAATTAAATAATACTAAATATTATTCTCAAGCCAATGTAGCATTTTCTCATCCTTTCAAATTTTAATAACCCTTAAAATGGAATTGGAAAAATAGGACACTTGTCGAATTGGCTACTGGTTCTTTTTTACCAAGAGAACTTCAATGGTGACCAGGGTGGATATCTCTGGGCATTAAAGTACAGATTATTTGCTTTTTCCCTAAACAGGATGATACATCATTGATTAAGAATCACACTCTTAGAAAAACAGCTCAGGATATTTCTCAGTTTATGGCAAGCCAGAATAAGCAATTCTTTACTCACTAAGATTCAGGATCTTCGATTAAATAGTACCATCACTCCAGCAGCAAGGTAGCATAATGGATAGATTATCTGGCTTAGATTCAAGACTAATCTTTCTGAATTTGGAATTGAATTCAAACACTTACTAGCTGCGTGACCTTGGGCAAGTCCCTTAACCCTGTTTGTCTCAATTTTCTGTTCTGTAAAATGAGATGAAAAAGGAAATGGCAGATCTCTCCAGTATTTTTCCAAGAAAAGCCCAAATGAGGTTGCAAACAGACATCCCTGAAAAACACAAACAAATCACATCTAATCAGCAAAGCTGATAAGGGACATTTCTTTTGTTGACATTTCCTTTCATACCTGAAGAGATCACCCAAGAGTGTCAGACATGCCTAAAGTGCTTCATCTCTCTCAAATTTTAGGTACTAGTGAAGCAAAATTGCTGGAAATAAAACTTCTTATGCAGTAGAACAATTAAGCTATTTTTCATCCAATGAGGAAACAATAATCAAAACCTTCTTGTCAGTTGGATATTTCTGCAGTTGGTCTCTTTAGTTTCCAGAAACTACTCAATCTTCCATTTCCTCTTCAATCTTCTTTAGCCTTACCCTCTCAATTAAAGCCTATTTCAACGGCTTAAAGAAGAACCTTTTGGTATTCAGTAACTCATCTTTCACTTATAAGGTTATAACTCAAAAAATGCCCTTTTCGTATGGCCTGATTTAATCATTTCCTCAGTTTCCAAAAAAGGTTTTATTAAAAAATATTTTTATTCTTGTTTTATACTTGATGCACTTAAATCTTAAAACAAGTAACATGTGAGTTGATCAACCCTAATGACCCATAGTTCTCATATATCAAAATGGTTAATACATTTCATGTCCTTAAAACTGTGTTTCTTCTTACTTAAAAATTATCAAGCCTTATTGCTGTTGTTACTGTTGTTGTTGCTACTGCTGCTGCTGCTGCTTTTGCTGTTCTCCTTCTTCTTCCTCCTCCTGCTCCTCATCATCTTAAACTCCACTGTTCTTAAATTGGTTGTCATAATACATGGATTTAAGGCAATCTTGGTTAAGCTTATAATTGTTGCTATTAAGTTGGTCCAACCTTGTCCAACCTGTGTGACTCCATTTTGGCATTTCCTTGACAAAGATATTGGCATGGTTTTCACTTCCTTCTCCAGCTCATTTTACAGATGAGGAACTGAGGCAAAAAGGGTTAAGGTACTACTTGCCCAAGGTCACCCAGCTAGTAAGTATCTGAGGCCAGATTTGAATTCAGAAAGATGAGTCTTCCTGATTCCAAGTGCTGTGACCTATTGACTGTGTGACCTCAAGATCCTGCTTAATTTCTGGTGACTGTAACTGAATACAATGCTACAGATGCAGTCTGACTAAGGCAGGATACATGGGAATTACAAAATCTCCTTATCCCTGAAGCTATGCCCCTTTTAATGTGGTCCAAGATCATTTTAGGGAGAAGCAATGGGGTATGCTACATCACATTGCTATTGTTACGTAATGAGCTTGCAATTTACTTAAACCCTTTTCAGGAAAAAAAATTCTCTAGCTATGCTCTCCGCATCTTATTCATGTGAGTTTGCTTTAACTGATGTCCAAGAATTTACATTTATCCGTATTGAATTCTCTCTCCAAACTTATTTGAGGATGCACTTCGCCATCAATTTTTAAGCATGTATATCCCAAATATGAGTATTTATTCAGAAATTATATGCATGCACTACTGTACTATTATATATGTACATACATTATAGAATATTCACAAAAATTAAAGGATGAAATAAAGATGAAATAAGCAATATTTTTAAATTTTGTTTATTAAAGGTAAATTTTTTTGGTGACTTGATATGTTTCCTTATATTTTAAAAAGTCATTTTGTGTCCTAGAAAATGGTATGAATCTCCTAGGATTATAATTAATAACTATAAACAGTAATTAATTACTCAATTAATTTGATCAATGTAGCTAGTAAAACATATGAATTTTTACAAAAACATTAACTATTGAAAAATTCACAATAAAACACTTCCAAAATCCGGGGATCCCAAAAGACTAGCAGTTTTAAGCTTTAATATATTTGAACCGTAAATGGTATGAATCAATAAAAATAAACTGAAAACTTATTATTTTTGGAAATACAGGCATACACACACACACATATAAATAATTTTAATCTTAATAAGGGAACACTCTCATTATGGATTTGCATTAGAAGTGTGACAGTTTTGGGCTGGTTCTTTCTCAGACTGCCTGGTGTGTAGAGGAGGTCCTTTGGCTTGGCAACCTTTGTTTTCTGATCTATATCTACTATTTTTTTTTTATTGTGGGACCATGGCAAAGCTGTCATATACACATTAAATTCTTATTATTTCAATAATCTTATGTTTGAATTAGAAATACAAATTGTTACAGACATTGAGCAGCTGCTAATGATAGATTTTTCAAAATAAGAAAATATATGAGATATGTAGCACAATATGGTAGTTATGTTAAATTATAATAAGAAATATATAAACATTTTTTAAAAAGAAGTAAAGAAATATTGAAAATTTCTAAGTTTGTAGCATTTATACTTCTGAAGTTATTAATACTTAAAAATGCATTACGACTTTTAGAATACTGTATAGGTTGTTCAGTCGGAATTATATTTAACTATGTATACATATTCACCATATGCAATTCAAAAATATCAAACAAAAGTGAATTTTCTCTTTTTTAATTCAATCTGGAACCCATTTTTTTTTCTTTTTGCAGTTCTCCTGAATTGATAGTCTCATGCCTTAATTTTCTATTTATTTTACTTGTGTTTTCTTATGAGCGTGAAGAATATAATAAGGCTAGCTTGGCTGGATAGTAGAGTGCAAGAAGGGGATTATGTATAATCAAACTATGAAGATAAATTGTGGCTGTGTTGTGGAAGGCTTTAAATGCCAAACAAAGGCATTTATAGAGGTTATTATTGATCTTGAGGTTAATAGAGATCCAGTTGAGTATGTGAGTGTGTGTGTTTGTGTTTGCATGTATGTGTCAGAGAGAGAGAGACAGAGAGAGACAGAGAAAGAGACAGAGGAAGTGTTTTGGGGGGTGACATGGTCAGACAGGTTTTAGAAAAATCATTTAGCAAGTGTGTTCAGAATGAAATGAAATAGTACAAAATTTTATTCAGGGAAAACAATTGGCTTTACAATGAAATAGTCCAGGAGAGAGTTGATTAGGGGACTCAACCAGAGCTGTGGCTAGTTGAGTATAGAGAAAGGCCTAAATGTGCAAGACATTGTAGAGATAGAAACACATTGAGCTTTGGCAACTGCTTATGTTTGTGGGGAAAAGGTGAGGGGCTGAGGATGATATTAAGATTGGGAATCTAAATGAGTGGAAGGATGACCATACCCTCAATAGAAATAGACGAGTTTGGAAGAGGTGTCAATTTTAGTGAGAAGATAATGTATGGAGAGATCTGTAATGGAAACCACAATCCATTAATGCCTACTTATACATAACTCACATTGTCACATCCAAAATGAAAAAGAGGTGGAATAGAAAACTCATACACTACTTTTGCCATGAAGTACAGAGCTTATCACTTAAAGGGCATATGTTACAGCTACACAATGATGGGAGAAGGCCTTTCTCTATTGAGAGGAGGAAAGCTTCAAGGGGTTTCTCAATGGCAATCATATCTTCAATTTCAGGATATTTTTCTCCTAAAGGGATGATACATGAAGTAATGGCTGGATTGAGAGCTTGCACAAGCAAGAAGTAATAAAGCAGGGATTGACTTGGAGATAAAGAAGGAAGAATAAATGTGGCTGTTTTGGTGGCAAGTGTCACAACTGATTATCATTGGGAAAACTTTATACAACTAATTTTTAAAACCTCCAATTAGCTGATCACACACATTTTGGGCTCATGACACAAATGAATTGGTATTATGCTACAGCTTGCTTAGACCACTGCTTATGTCTATCGTGATATTTTTGGTATCAACTTTTTCATCCAGTATCTTAGTGAGCTTTTACTCCCAGATTTGTGGCATATGAAAATTTAATAAGGACACCATCTACTTTTTATCTGTCAACGATAAGACAAGACATTTTAAAAGCATATTGCTAAACACAGACCCATGGCATATTCTCCTAGAGACTACCTGTCAAGCTGACATTGAGCCATTTTGCATCTAGCCATTATACCATTTCTGAATCAGATTTTTCTATTGTCTAATCCATGTATGTCCATAAGAATAGCCTGAGATATTTTCAAAATACTTTGCTAAAATCTAGTTAGCCTATACCTAAAGCACCCCCCCCTCCATGTTCTACCAATGTAGTCATGTCAGAAGTGAAATATAATCTAGAATACTTGAGGTGTTAACTAGTTCCTCTTTGTCAACAGATGCTTTATGCTGAACATTGAGGAGGCCCAGGAAAGTTCTCTGGAAGCTAAAGTCAGCTACATATCATCCTCATTTGACTGACTGGTTATATAACATTCATCTTTTTCTATTATTATTTTTAATTTTTAAAATTTTTAAAATTTTTTATTTTTAGTTTGCAACAAACAGTTCTACATAATTTTGAGTTCCAGATTTTCTTCTCGCCATCCCTCCCCAAGATTGCATGGAATCCCATATAACTTCCATGTATAACTTGGCATTGAATTAATTTACAAAGTAGTCAAGTTGTGGAGAAGAATTATGACCAATGGAATGAATCACGAGAAAGAAGAAACAGAACCGAAAAGCAAAACACAAACCAACAACAAATACAAAAGAGACAAAAAAAAAGGGGCGGGGGGAGAAAAAGGCAAGCATGAAGTGTGCCTCGATCTGCATTCATACTTCAGAGTTCTTTCTCTGGATGTAGATAGCACTCTCCATCATGAGTCCTTTGGAGCTCTCTCTGCATATTGTGTTGCTGAGAAGAGCAAAGTCTGTCAGGGTCAGTCATCACAGAATCCATATATCTGTGGTTGTGTTCCAGCGTTCTTTTTTTCTACCCCCCCCCCAAGGAATTCTCTGGGTGGGAGGGGAGGAATTAGAGCTGTTTGCCTGGTCATTATGTCTCCCGGAAGTTCAAGAAGCATTTCAAACCTTAGGTCTGCAACCCTCAGGAGTTGGTATCTCACAGTCGGTGGCATTGAGCTACCTCTTGTCACTTCCACAGAATGCCGTCCTGTGTTGGGAGGCGTGAGGATCTCCACTGGTTTCAGGTGCCCAGCTTTCTCCCAGCCTGTCTCTTACGTGAGTTTCCCGGCCAACTGCTTCCTCTTTGGTCCTGTCTGGAGCACCTCTGCACGCCGAGCACTCTCCTAGACCGCAGATTTTTTTCCTTCAGCCTTTCAGACTCTCCTGGCTGGGAAATTTGCCCCACTCAGACTTCTCACGGATACTAACTCTCTCAAATCTGCTCAAATTCACTTTTTTTTTTATAGGAATCTGACAGAACTCGTGAGAGAGCTCCAGTAAGACGCTGTTTTCATGTGGCCATCTTGGCTCCACCCCCAATATTTATCTTTTTTACACAAAAGTGGAAGCAAAGACATAAATATGCATATGTCTTAAAGGTATTACTACAAGGAGCTCTAAAAACATCATCCTATTTGTTCAGGTTCCATATTGGGAAGAAATGAAACTCTCATGAATCAGTGAACATTTAATAAAGGAGGGTTACTTTGCACTAAGATAACAAGAATATACAACAAGGATACAGTGGCACTTAGCTTCTCTGGATGCAGTTCCTCTCATTTCCATCTGGTAAAGTATCTGATGAGTAAGTGATCAGGATATTGTTGAGGGGGAAAAACCCAGGGATTCATGGATCTCAAAACTAAAGTTCCCAGGACTGGAGTTCCCAGTTGAAGGGGAGTACCCTTCAAGGACCCAAGTACCAGAGCGGGTCGGGGCCATCTGGAATGAATTCATGATCTCAAGCATTCTTTAAGTCAAGGTGGTAAAGATTTATTATGCTTTACAGTGGGCAAGAGTTTTTAGGGAACCTGCAACCTTAGAGGGGTACAGGAAGAGCTTTTATAAGAGATTTAGGGGTGAAACATGTCAATTACATGTTTTAGGATGGTGTTGGAGAGTGGTTAAGGGGTGGTCAGTTCTTAAAGGAACTTGCACTTTTCGTATCTACTGCACAGGCATATTACCCAGATTTCACTGGAAAATAGCCCAACGTGGAGCTAGTAGGAAGTGTAGATTTGACTGTGAAACCTCACTAAGTTAACTACTGGTCACAGCTGACTGTGAATATCTAGGTGGTTTTCATCAAATGTCTTGTTAGACAAAATAAATGTAAGAGAGAATACATTTCACTGTATTTAGGATACATATCAGTAAGGTCAATAAGTAGTGAATATTGTCATGACCCAGTGCACAGCCAATTATCAGTACACAGAGCCTACTATGAAAGGAGTAGAGATAAGTTGCTGGGGCATGCTGCCCTTGAGCTAGAGAGATGGTATTTTGAGGCTAGGGAGAAATGTGATTTTGGAATTGGGGTTCAGGCACAGGCACCCAAGAAGAGGCTTTTAGAATTAGGGTTCAAGCACAAGCACCCAAGGACCACGTCAGTATGGTGACTCAAGTAGTCTTAGGTGCCCATTAAGTTTAAGAGTCCTAAACTCCACCTGGGACTTTTCATTCTCCTGGGGGAATAGGATGCACCTTCAAGAAAGCCAGGCCAAATCAAATCCTAGAGGTAACTTTGCCCTGAGCCTATTTTCTTTGGCAGAGGGTTAGGGGTAAGAAAATAAGCTGCATCTGGGAAGCTGTGACCACCCACATCCCAGTGGTACCTTTTTTTCTATCACAGATCTTTGGGTTCTTGTGGGGAAAGACCATGACTAGCAGCAGGAAAAGGATTAGAAATCACATTTTAATAACAATATAGGGTGTCAGGATGAATAACACAGAAAGTAGAGAGACAAGCACCCAAAGGGGCACAGAAGTCAAGATCCTGATGACAGGAGATGGTGTGGTAAAGGAAGGAAGGCAGTGTTAGGAAAGGTGTAGGAAGGGAGCTGGGCAGTGAGTATCACTCATGTAACCATGGATTAGAGTTGGGAGTACTAAGTAGCATCAACCAGATACAAATGGAAGAGTTTTATGGCAAAGGGGGAGGAGACTGAAGTCTCATTTTTATAGGGTTTATGGGTGGAACAAACTGTTATCTATGATATCTTAAGGCTAATTCAGTAACATATTGAGTCTTTCAATTTTTTCAGCCAAACTTTAATGTTTACATGTCTATGTCTTATCAAAATTACTAGCACCATGTGGTGGTCTAGTGGTTCTTATTGCAGAGGGATTGAATTTGTCTGGAATTTACATATCACAGGGCTAAAAGGCCCTGACAGCAAAGCCTAGATAGCTTTCTTTGATTCAACACATAATACCAGAATGTAATTTTTGGTTAATATATGATACAATTTGTAAATTATAATCCTTTGATTTTTTGGACGGTTTGTATGAGACTTCCGGGTTCCCCTTTACAATCATACTTCCTGTTGTTGCCCCCTCCCTTTGTTTATTGGCTGCTTACAAACTTTCTTACTGTACAGACTAGATGGTGGGTGCTCAGGAGAACTAAAACAATGCACAATTTTAACATAGAAAGAGAACAAAAATATGTAGGAGCCACCTTAGTCAATAAAACTTCACTTGCTTGTCATGTAGAGAATATACGATATAAGACTAACACCAATTTGGCATACAAAGCATGCATAAATTTTTATAGAGAGGGATGGCAGAATTTTGTGAGGAGTGTTATTTTATAATTCAAATCAATTTAATTTATCAGTGATTTATTCTTGATTACCATGCATCAGGTATTATAAAAGACTGTAGTGGAACACAGAAGATTTTGGAAAGATGCTAAAATAATGCAGGGAATTACCTGGCTCTCCTCAAAGTGCCTCAAAGTGAACATTTAACCAGCAGAAATGATTAAATGTCAGGGTAATGCAGTTGTCTGCCTAACACAACTTGGGAGGACCTCAGAAAAGACCTGGCCTCCCAGGGTAGTGGTTTGACCTAATGGAAGTTTAAATATCTACAGGCAGATACTGCTAAATTAACAAACAAAAACTCTTGGGGGCAGCTGTGTCCCTGGAAGCCTCAGCTTCAGGAACATTTTCCCCAGATAGAGGTCACATGGCTGATCAGGGGAAGATAGCAAAGCCCTCCACTGGTATTGGATGTTTGGGCCAGACCTGGCATGGGTACCAGGCTGTGGCTATGGGTGGAAAGGAGCAAGCATACTGTAATAACAATGTTGCTTCCAGCTGTTGTGGGTGTGAAAGACCAAAAACAAAAGCACAAGAAGACAGCTAGCACAGGTTCTTTGATCTGCTTTTCTAAGGAAAGCAACTTTAAGGGATGTACAATCCCACTTTAATCAAAGAAACACATAGTATCATTTAATTAGTTCGAGGGAACAGGTCAACACCCAGAGGTTTTCAGGGCAAATAAAACAGAGAAAATATAAACAGAGCAAATAACACAAATCAACAGATAGGCTTCTAGCTGTCTAAACAAAGTTACACATACATGGTTACCAGAGAGAGAAGCACCAACATCTGGGTTTTCAAAGCTGGTGGCTCCTTAATGGCTACACAGAGTCTTCACACCAATACTCTTCCAATGAGTGAGCCCCAAACAAAATGCTAACCTCAGAGTATATATATATTTCTTCAGGGTCAGAGGACTTGACACCTATGGACGGTTTCACACCTCTTGTGACCTAATTAGTAAAAGAGTGTGGTCCTTTCTACAAACAAAGGTAAGACTCAAACAAAGGCATTTGATTGCTTTAGTGCTGAGAAGCATTTTAAAACAAAAGAGTCCCACTTTGCCCTTACACATACCCCCAGGGGGTACAGTCACAGAGGATGGGGAACCTAGTGCCTGTGGGCAATCATATAATTTCTACTTTTGTTTCCAAGGCAGAGGGGTGAACTTAAACTTGCAGCTGCAAAAGGTACCATAGGAAATCAGAGCATTTACAGTGACAGCATTGCAGGTGGCTCTGGCTGTGACTCAGGGGTAGAGAGGAATATGTGAAATCTGGTCCTGATAGAATTCAGAAAACAAAGAAACAAAAACCTGAAGCTTGAGAAGTGAAGGTAGGAGAACCAGGAAACCATTATACATGATTACAGACACATGGTATGTGTAAGGACTAACTTTGATAGACCTGACTCCTCTCATCGAATGCAAGGTGCAAAGATGGCTCCAAAAAAGATCCAAGATGGAAACAGCTATATACATCTAGAGAAAGAATCATGGAGTCTGAATGCAGATTGAGGCAAACTATTCCTTCTCTTTTTTTTTTT
>JAQQSZ010012955.1:0-11882 GCA_028646595.1 Phalanger gymnotis | reverse complement strand
GCAAACATATATATATGTCTCTAGACTGGACTTGAACTCAGTCCTTCCTGACTCTAGGCCCAGCATTTTCTCTACTGTACTACCTAATTACCAGTATGAAAAGAGCTATTATAAATAATTTTTATACATAGGCATCCTTTTCTTCTTTCTTGGATCTCATATAGGTATAGGCTTCATAGTGGTATTGCTGCTTTGCAGTTTCTTGACTTTTGGTATATACTTCCTTATTACTTTCCAGAATGGCTAGTATTTCCATTGAGAATTCCAAATGCACAACTCTGCCAATAATCACATTAGTGGGCCATTTTCCTACAACTCATCCAACCATTGTAATTATCCATTTTTGTCATCTTTGGTAATGTGATGGATGTGAGATAGAACTTTGGAATTCTTTTAATTTGCATCCTTCTAATTATTAGTGATATGGTTGTTGATAGCTCACACTTCTTCCATTGAGAACTGTCTTGGAAATCAGGTAGAGCCAGGAAAAGTCACCTTGGACTTCATTCCCCATATTCAACTGGCTACTTTTGTTGTTGGTGGTGTTGTTCAGTCATTTCAGTCATGTGTTCAGATCTTCATGACCCCATTTGGGGTTTTCTTGGCAAAGATCCCAGAGCAGTCTGCCATGTCCTTCTCTAGCTCATTTTACAGATGAGGAAACCGAGGCAAACAGGGTAAAGTGACTTGCCCAGGGTCAGACAGCTAGTAAGTATCTGAGGCTAGATTTGAACTCAGGAAGGTGAGCCTTCCTGACTCCAGGCCTGCCACTCTATCCACCAGACCACTTAGCTGCCCATCTCACCAGTTCTTTTTCCTACAGATCTCTGGGAGTTACCTCTTTCTTTCAATTTCTTCTCTTAGCATTTTCTCCTCTCCTCTCTTCTCCTTTCCTCTCCTCTCCTCTCCCTCTCCTCTCCTCTGCTCTCCTCTATTCTCCTCTTCTCTCCTCCCTCTCTCCCTCCCCCTCTGTCTTTCTCTTTCCCCTCCCCAATCCATTCAATTAAACAAACATTTATTAAATACCTTACTATGTACAAGGTAATGTGCCAGACACTGAGGCTGCAAAGAGCAAAAAAAAAAAAGCATCACAGAGTAAGAGGACCTGGCTTCACCTCCCATCTCTGTTGCTCTTTCAGATTCATTGAATTTCTCAGAACTTGATGCCCTTTGAAATCTCTTGCAGCTCTAGATCTAAGATCTTTGCAAAAAAGCCCTTGTCTTTGAAGAACTGCCATTCTACCCACCATAGATGGCCCGGCTAGTCTTCCCAAAAATGATAACACTCCTCTTTTCAGAAACTCAGTGACTTTTTGTTACCAACAACAAAATACAAACTCCTCAGCCTGGTGTTCAAGCCCAAAAAAAGATCTTTGAGCAGCCAAAATATGTCACAAAGACCTCACGCCAGAATTCATATACTCTTCTTACAGGAGAGTCCCTCAGGCCTCATTCAGACCCTACTTAGACATATTGTGTACATAAACATCTGATTTTTAAGTGCAGTTGGTAATACAAAGTGGCTGGCAACAAGAGAAGAGATAGAAATACGACTATTTGAAAACTCTCAAATGCACTTGAAAGAAAATACAGCATCCCAGACCCTCCTCTGAGAGTATTACTAACAGTGTTGCCTGGGTAGTAATTGATGTTTATAATGAGCCTGTCATCCCAAGCCAAAATTATGTTTAATATAGATTAGTTTAGACTGTAGGCATATCTGCATACATTTTTTAGAGAGATTTGTACTCCAGATGGTAAAACTTTTAAAAGTTGAAGAGAAGGAAAAAAGAGAGGAGGAGAGTAATAGCATTCCCACTCTTCCCACCCCCCCCCAAAAGGAGGGGGCCATTGAAACATATCTTTTTAAAAAAGAACAAAGAGAATTTTAATGGGAAACACAGTTAAGCAGGACAGCTTTGAAACTAACATTGAATTTATTATACCATTTTAAACTAAAGTAGTCTTTTTCTATTCTTCCTGGTAAGTTGAGATGTTCATACTCATTGGTTTTTTCAAATGCAGAATAACAAAACATAAAAGGGTTTTCTTTTTTAATTTGAAGAATACACGTATCCAGAATGATTCATTCCTTCAAATTTTCTAGAGAGCCAAGATTTTGCTAGACTTTCATTGTTTCTTATTCCCCAATTCCAGGGGCAGTGCTGGAATTTAACCAATACGCATAAGTATTGACTTCATTAATATAATAATAATGATGATTGTAACTCACATTTATATTATGGTTTAAAGTTATAGATGCAGAGTACTTTCATATACATCATTTCATTTGATACAAGCACCTGTGATATAAGGAATACAAATATCCCTAGCTCTTTCCCTTAAAAAATAAATCTGGCATAGATCCCAACAAAAAAGAAAGAAGGAAATGAGGTAAAGTTAGATGAAATTTTTAAATTAATTGATTTTACTTTTTAAAATGTTTTCTTTTCACTTCAAATTTGTAATTGATTTAATTAACTTTAAAACTAGCTACTTTGAAGAGGAAAAGCAAAACTGTTATTTTTCAACTCATAGCTTACTATATGTTACACTGGGTAAAATTCAAACATTGTAGCCACTTCACTGAAGTCAAATATTTAATTTATGCTTTCTTGTTGAAAGGAACTGGGAAAGAGATGTTTTGTAATAAAGTCAAGGAAAGGAAAATGTATCTAAACTTTTCTGAGATAAGCCTACTAACTCCTTCCAGGTTTGATCTGGAAACATCTGAAATTCTTGACAAATACCAGAGCCAAGAGCAATTACTCTGATTATTCCATTTTATCAGTTGGGAAACTGATGTTCTAGATTGGGAATTAACAGAATGAGCCCGGACCACCTTTTCTGACTACTGATCCAGTAGTTCCTATGTTCCTCTCTTTTCCCTCTCCTTCTCTCTCCTTCTCTCCTCTCCTTCCCCCTCTTCTTCCTCTCCCTCTCCTGCATGCTCTCTCTCTCCTCCTCTGTCTTCCATTTTCCTCCCCCATTTCCATTTCTTTTTACTTTCCCCAATTCCATCTTGGTTGTAGTGCACAGTTATTTTTAACATTATTTTTGAGTTCTGAATTCTCTCTTGCCCTCTAGTACCTCCCCCACCCACGGAGAAGGCAAGCAATATGATATCAGTTATTCATGTGAAATCATGCAGAATGTATTTCCGTATTAGGTTGCAAAAAAAAGAGCAAGAAAAATAAGATGGTAAAAAATTATACTTTACATTCAGGAGTTCATCAGTTCTCTCTCTTTCTCCAGGTGAATAGCATCTTCTTGTGATAGGTCTTTGTACACATGTAGTTATGGAGTTCTCCTGTTTGTATATTCAGTATGTTTGTGATAAAGAGACTAAGTTAATTTTTGCCCAGGGCTTCTTAGCCTGGATGCCATGCTTTTTCTCTCTCAATGTCTTCATCCGGCCCTGGATGAAAACTCTCCCTCCACCCACTTCCTGGGCAACTGCTGGGAAAACATTTCCTTAATACTTCCTCAAAAGAAGTGCAGGAGGAACTGAGTGCTGAGAGTGGCCAATCAATTCAGCAAAAGACAGCAGCTTCTCTAGACAGTATGATGGCAGTGTGGCCATATAGCTGCCTCTGCTTTCCCCAAAATACACAATTAAGCCCACATTCGATAAAGTATGAATTTTTCTAATCATTTCTCTACCTTTTATGGAAGGAGAAAATCTGTCGTAAAGTATCCTGTGTATGAAACAGAATTCAGATTTAGAGGGAAGTAACAGTGTTGCATGGTATATTGAGAGCAGACCATGGCATCAGAAAGATCTCGGTTCAAGTCCTCTTTATGACATACTGGCAGTGTGACCGTGGACAAATCACTTAACCTTTCAGTGGCTCTAGGAAACTCTCTAAAGAGTTGCAGAACAGTTGCTGATCTAAACCCTTCCCTTTTTCCTTTAGAGTGCCGTGGGCTTTCAGCCTCCTCCACTTACTCTCTGTGCTACGTTGGACACATCTTGTAACTTCACTGGGCTTCCATATTCTCATCTGTCCTAAGAGGGGACAGTGCTAGATGGCCTCAGAGGACAGGTCTAGACAAAAACAAACAACATCAAAACACCTGCCTTATATACTGGTGGGGGTTTATTTTTCTGCCCTTAGGAAGCTTTCACTCTCCTGTAGGAATCTAAATGTAAAGACAGATGGGAAAGGTAATCTTTGAAGGGAGAAGCTCTAACTGCTAGGGAGTGTGGGCTGAGGAGGGCAGGGGAACCAAGAAAGGCATACTAAAGGTAGGATTTGAGTGGAGGAAGCCAGGAAAGTAAGTATAAGAAAGTGGTAAGGGTGAGAGAACAGAGCATTGCAGGCATGGCAGTTAGATGGATGACCAGTTAAAGGCACTAAGAATGGAGATAGAGTATCAGGTACAAGGAAGAACCAATAGGCCAGTATACCTAGATTATAGAGTTTCTAGACTGGAATAAAGTTTAATGAGAGTAGAAAGGTCCAAAAGGGCTAGTTTATGAACAGCTTTAAATGCCAAAAGGCTTTATATCTGAATCTGGAGTTAATAGGAGACCACTGAAATTTATCGAATAAAGTGGTGACATGTTTTTTGTTCATAGTGGTGACTATGCTTTTGTTCAGGCATTTGACAGATGAAGAAACTAAGGTCATACCTTTCATTGCAAGAAAACTGGGATTTGAAACCAGGTCTTCTGAGTCCCAAGTTCTGCTTCCCTACACTCTTGCTGCTACAAAAGACATATTCATTCCTGGGTTACGAGTGACTTTGCTAGTTCTTTCCACTCACCTGAACATCAGTTTGGAATGTATGAGTAGGTAATGGAGAAAAGGAAAAGTAACCAGGGTGGGGCTGGGGTTGCCCAAAAGACAAGATCCAGGAAATGTCTAGGCATAGCTCTGGATGATTTAATAAGCCTAGAAGCACTTCTGTTCTGTGTGTCTGTGTGTTCCTACACTTGCTTATTGGAACCCAAGGAAGTAAAGGATTATGGCTGGTCAGTTTCCCTGGTGTGTAATTGAAACCTCAAGAGATTAGGTCATTCCTTCCTTTTAATTCAGAATATGCTTGTGGAATTGTTGACATTGTTATCTAAAATAATTATTTTATTGCTGCTACTGGCAAATATGCCTGCTGAATTATCTAGATTAGAGATAAACTATGTATGCTTGAGTTTGTATAATCTTTTCTTCCGCCTTAGACATGTTGAAAGCAAGGAGAGGGCATTATTCTGGAATAGAGACCCTTCATCCTCAGTCTGTAGTCCTTTGCCATGAGGTAGTTTTGTGTAATGGGGGGAAAGCACTGGATTTGGAGTTAGGTTCAAGTTCCGGCCTGTCCACTTAATGGTTACAGTGACCTTGGGCAAATCAATCAGCAAGCATTTATTAAGTGCCTACTGTGTGTTAGGCACATTGGGGATACAAATATAGGAATGGAACAGTCCTTGCCCTTGAGGAGTTTACATCCTACTGTGGCAAACATGTACACAAACAATTGTTATTCAGTCATTTTTCAGTCATGTCCAACCCCATTTGGGATTTTCTTGGCAAAGATATTAGAGTGCTTTGCCATTTCCTTCTCCAGCTCATTTTAAAGATGAGAAACTGAGGCAAGCAGGGTTAAGTGACTTGCCCAGGGTCACACTGCTAGTAAGTGTCTGAGGACAGATTTGAACTCAGGAAGATGGGTCTTCCTGACTCCAGGCCTGGAACTATCCACTGCACCACCTAGCTGCCCATGTACATGTATATGCAAAACAAAGACAAAAGAAGTAAATGGTGGTTTGAGGAGGGAAGAGGGGCTGGGGGGACCAGAAAAGGCTTCATATTGATAATGGACCTTGGACCCTCTTTTGGGCGGGAGTGGGGGGAGGGGGGCATAATCTAGGTTAAGTGGTTTGCCCAGGGTCACAAAGCTAATAAGTGTCCAAGGGCAGATTTGAACTCAGGTCCTCCTGACTCCAGGGCCAGTGTTCTATCCACCTAGCTACTCCTATGGACTGCGTCTTGAAAAAGTTAAGGGATTCTACAGAGTGGAAGGGACGAAGGAGGATGTCCCAAGTATTGGGGGCAGACAACGTGAAGACACAAAGAGGGGAGATGAGTTTCTTGTGTGAAGAACAGCAATATAGCCATTTTGGCTGAACCAGAAAGCAGTAAGGAGAGTAATGTATGCTAAGACCCAAGGACTTTAAAAGCAAAACACAGGAATTGATATTTATACCAAGAGGCAACAGGTAGCAAATGGAGTCTATTGATTAGGGAAGTGCATGGTAGTTAAGGAAGCTTACCTTGGTAATTTAGTGGAGAATGAATGGATGGAGTGGGGAAAGACTTGAAGCAAGAAGACCAATGAGAAGACTATTCCAACAGTCCCAGTGAGAGGTGATGAGAACCTCACCTGAGGTGTGGCTACATGAATAGAGAGAAGGACTCATATATGCAAGAGATGTTGTGAAGGTAGAAACACTGAGATTTAGCAACTAATTGGGAATATGGGGAAAGGAAGAATTAAGGATAGCCCTCATATTATGAGCCTGGGACCCTAGAAGGATTGTAGGGCTCTTAAAGGAAATGATGAAGTTAGAGGAAATGAAGAAGGATGAGTAGGTTTGGGGAGAAAGATAATGAGCTCTGTTTTGGACATGTTGAGTTTGAGGTGTTTGTGGGACAAGGCGCTTAGCTTTGTGCATTCTGGGATTTATTCGTCTGTTAAATATAAAGTTTGAGGTCAGTCAACAAACATGTATTAAGCATACTATGTGCCCGACACTAGGCTAAGCACTGGAGGTACAAAGAAAGGCAAAAGATAGTCCCTGTCCTCAAGGAGCTCCAAGTCTAATGGGGGAGACCATGCAAACAACTATGTACAAACACGATATAGACAGGACAAATTGGACTAGACAATTTCTAAAGTACCTTTTAGCTCTAGAACCCTATAAGTAAGGGAACCTAGGTTCTAGTCCTGGCCTTGCTACTTTGGGAAAGTTTGGGCATAGGATTGTAGAAAGGATCCTGTAGATTATCTAATCTGACATGTTCATTGTTTTGTTTTGTTTTCTTTCTTTTCTGGTACTCTCCTTTCTCTTTTCCCTTTCCCTTTCCACTTTCCCCTTTCCTTCTTTTCTCTTTCCCTTTCTCCTTTCCCTTTTCCCTTTCCCCTTTCCCTTTCTCTTTTCCCTTTCCATTTCTCTTTTCCCTTTCTCTTTTCCCTTTCCTTCTTTCACTTTCCTTTTCACTTTTCCCTTTCCTTCTTTCCCTTTCCTTATTACTCTTCCCTTTCTATTTTCCCTTTCCTTTTTCACTTTCTCTTTTTCCATTTCCCCTTCTCCCTCTCCTCTTTCTCTCTCACCCTCTTTCCCTGCCTACCCTCCACCCCTCTCTTTCTCCCTCTGTCTGCTACAAGCCTGTTCCTAGCTTTCCTTTCCTAACCCTTCCCCCCTCCACTATTGAGGAAAAGAAGAAAACCAGGGCCTTTGTAACTGTAATGTACACAGTAAAGCAAAACAAATCCTCACATTGACTGTGTATAAAAACATATCTCATTCTGTAATTTGAGTCTGTCTTCTTTCTGTCAGGAGGAGGGTAGCTTACTTCATCACTGGTACTCTAGAATTGTGATTGGTCACAGCCTTAACCAGAGTTCTTAGGTCTTTTTGAAAAATATTTTCCCATTTTAAAAATTCTTAATTTAGTAAATATCAACTAAAATGAACACCCCCAAATATACAGCAGATGAGAAAGAAAGGATTGTACCCCAAACTGAATCTGTAATATATACCATTTGCTTTTCATTCTTAAGCCTTTCAGAATTATCTTGTTGTTAATGTGTAAATTCTTCTTCCGGTTCATCTCATTTCACTCTGTATTAATTCATCCAAATTATCCCAGATTTTTTTGAAACTATCCCTTTCATCATTTCTTAGGGAACAAGAACATTCCATTACACTCATATACTACCATTTGTTCAGTCATTCTCCATTCATCAGGCTCTGCTTTAGCTCCCAGCTCTTTGCTATAGTAAAGACATCTCTATAAATATTTTTGGACACATGGGTCCTTTTCCTCTTCCATTGATCTGTTTGGGACAACATGTTTATTTTACAGATGGAAACATCAAACCCCAGAGAAGAGAAATCACTTGTCAGATGTCACAAAACTAGGATTCAAATCCAAGTTTCCTGACTCTGGATCTAAACTATGTCATCTCCCTATCACTTAATACTTCTAGGCCTCAGTTTCCTTATCTGTAAAATTGGGGATCAGGCTAATGGAAAGCAGGGAATGTCTATATTTAAAAGAAAAACAAGTACGCGTATGTTTGTGTTTATACATTTTTGTGCCAATAGTTTTCCATGTAAGAAGTAATATGGTGGAGCTTTAAAGATCTAGGTTCAAGACTTGCCTCTGACAACTACTAGCTGTAAGAAAGACTCTGGGAAAGTCACTTGCCCGTCTGCATTAGTAAAAGAAAGTCCTCATCAGCAGTTCCCTACACTGATGAAATAAATCACAGGTCTTTTGCATTATCTACATTTTTGGATAGGGGAATGGATTTTGATTTAAATGTTGTGCAGTTCTTAGAATATGTTGGACATATAACATCAGACTGTAGGTAGTCAAAAATGTTTTTCAATTCAGTGAGTGATTCCCTAGTAAAGTTTCTTTTCCTTGGAATCTAAGGCATCAGGGAGAGAAAGAGACACAGAAATAAATATGGCACCGACCATAGAATGTTAAATTCACATGCGTCCTTGGAAAATGTCCCTAAATTCTTTATTTCACAGATGAGGAAAATGGGGTCCCAAAAAGAGAGTAAGTGATTTGGCCAAGGTGTCAAAACTTGCTGGACTGTCTATTACCTATCAGGGGTGGGGAATCTTTGGCCTTGAGGCCACATGTGGTCTTCTAGGTCTTTGGGTATAGCCTTTTGACTGAGTTCAAGTTTTATAGAACAAATCCTTTTATTAAGGGGATTTGTTCTGTGAAGTTTGGATTCAGCCAAAGGACCACACTTGAGGACCTAGAGGACCATATGTGGCCTTGAGGCTGCAAGTTCCCCATCCTTGAACCCTTCCTTCTTGAACCTTCTTGTATTTCTAGCTCTGTAGTATGCTAAAATGGGTAACTTCTTCCTGCCCTCCTCATTTTAAGAGGAAGGAAAAGAAGGGAGGGGAAAGATGTGAAATCCCATCCTGGTATAAAATTAGAAAAGGGTCAGTTCAGAAAGAAAAATGGAAGAGAGAGAGAGGTATTAGAGAGTTTACTACTGGAAGGAACTTTCCTTCAGTCCTCTCAGATTCTGTGGCTATGTTGAAACAAATTTTCTGGTCATTTCCCCACTTCTCCTTCTCCCTCCCAACCTGGAAACTTCTGCTTGTTAATGAACCAGTGACTAACCTCTACCCTAAAGATCATAGCTAGCTGGTGGCACAGCGGGAGAACTTTGGGCCAGGAGGCAGGAACACCTGGGTTCAAATCTGCCTTCAGATATCTGCTAGCTGTGTGACCCTAGGCAAATCACTAATCTTCTCTCTGCTTCAACTTCTTTAACTGTAAAAACAAGGACAATAATAGCGCCTACTTCCCAGGATTGTTGTGGGGATAACTTGAGATAATTTATCGTAAAGTGTTTAGCACAGCGCCTGGCCTATGGTAAGTGCTTATATATAAATATTAGCTATCATCATCATCATCATTAACCTCTACTCAAAAACTCATAGCCAGCTAGATGGTGTAGTAGATAGTTGGGTCTGGAGTCAAGGAGGCTCAGGTTCAGATTTGGACTCTGACACTTAATAGCTGTGTTACCTTGGGCAATTCGCTTAACCTCTGTCTACCTCGGTTTTCTCATCTGTAAAATGCGAATAATAACACCTGCCTCTAGAGTTATTGTGAGGTTTGAATAACACTTGTGAAGCACTTTGCAAACCTTCAAGGACTGTAGAAATGCTTGCTAGAATCCTAGATTTAAAGTTAGAACAGACTTTAGGAGCCATCAGTTTTATAGATGAGGAATTCCTTCATTTTATAGGTGAGGAAACTGAAACTCAGAAAGGTTGTGACTTGCCTGAGGTGACATGGTAGGAGAATGTCTAGAGAAGATTTGAATTCAGGTCTTCCTCACTCAGAGTCAGTGCCTGGTCCTCTATGCCAACCAGCTGCCTCTTTCAGACCTCCCCAAACAACCTTCCAAAGGCAAGGAAAGCTGAAGAAGGCATGGGGTTTAATTGAGAGAGCCCAGTACCCATCTAAGACTGTAGGCCTGGTTCTCTCACTAACTAGCTGGGTGACATTGGCATTGTTTTTGTTGTTGTTCAGTTGTTTTGGTCAGTCTTCAACTCTTCCTGCTAAAGTCAGTGCTCCATTCGTTCCCCTGCTTACTCCCAGCCATTTTTCCAACAATACTCCCCACTTCCCCACCCCATGGGTACCTTCCCTCCCTCCGGTTCTGAAATCACCATCAGATCAGTTCTGCCATGTTAAAGTGTCCCCTTGCTCCTTAAAGAATATAATATATTCTCTCCCATAGTCATTTGCTCCATGTGACTGGTTAGGCCCCCAGGCTTCTCCCCATGAGTCAGCTAGAAGCCAGGTCATTGTAACCTGACCCCTCTTCACTCTCTCAGGTAATCTGATTCAACTATATAGTTTCTCTACTTGTTTCACCCCACTTTTCTTTATTTTTAATCTAACACCAAGGTGTCAAGAGCACTGAACTAGAACCCAGGAGACCTGGTTCCGCCGCTGACACGTTGCGTGACACTTTACCTGAGTGTCCTCACCTATACAATAACTGGGCTGGAATCCATGTTTCTAAAGTCGCTCTTAGCCCAATAGTAGTTATAACTCACTTTTGTATTTATATGAAATTTATATGTACTGCATGTATACGCACACGTATGTAAGTTTAGAAAATGTTTTCCTTGCAATAATTCTGCTAGGGAGGAATTGCAAAAATCCCCTTCTTACAGATGTAAAAACTGAGGCCTAGAGGGAGGTTAGGTGATTTGCCTCCAGGTCACACAGCTCGTAAGCATCAGAGTCAGAGCTGGGATTGGAACCCAAGCCTCTCTAGTCTAGCTCATTAGACTCCTCTTTCCACTAAGCCGTGTTTGCTGCCTGTCTGAGTCCTGTTTGCCAAGGGTGGGAGAAGATCAGGGCTGTTTGTTTTGTGCTTGTAGAGCTGGCTTCTTTTATTCCCTGGCAGATGAACTAAGGAGAGAGGGAGCTGGATTTGTGCCTGACTGTCTCCTCCCAAGCACTTTCTACCAGTTAGCTATTCATTTGAATTCAAGACCTTCTTAGCTCCTCTTAAAAGTAAAATAACCCCTTGGGTAATTAATCCTCATTCACTGTTCAGTATAAATGATTAATGGGCTAGCACCTGGTTGTTGCCGGGGGAATTTTGCTGTTAGTGTGCAAGCCTATGTGGGTGTGTAGGTAGGTGATGTGGGACAGCCAGAGAGGAGGCTGGAAGTTACTGAGAGTGTATTGGGGTAAGGAGGTGGGAAATGCCTGTCTTGACAGCAGCATCTGACCCACTATTTCAGGAAGCCCCTAACTGCACTCCATTCATTCCACTGTCTCCTCCCAGCCCAACAGTATTCTCCCTCCCACCCCTATACCCAATGGGTACCTTCCCCTTCTCCAGTTCTAAAATTACCATCAAATCAATTCTGCCACTTTTCTTGGGAAGGATGTGTCAGTCCACTCTCCATGTCCCTACTCAAGGTCTTGTTACTTTTTAGTTCAGACTTCCTCTCCATTCCCTTGTGAATGGAATGGATAATTGTGAAGACTTCACAGGGTATGTTTAATGGAGAGGTTTTGGGATTTGATTTGGCTTTGTGATTTTGGAAGGTGAGGGCCTGGAACTGAAGGCATGCCCTTCCCCCT
>JAQQSZ010012954.1:0-11882 GCA_028646595.1 Phalanger gymnotis | reverse complement strand
AATTTTTAAATTCTCTCTCCTGGATCTATTTTCCAGGTCAGTGGTTTTTCCAATGGGATAATTCACATTGTCTTCCACTTTTTCATTCCTTCGGTTCTGTTTGATAATATCTTGATTTCTCATCGAGTCACTAGCTTCCACTTGTTCCTACTACCTCAGCTTGGTGTCTCAATGGGGTGCCCTATCCTACCTGGCCTAAGTGGACCTGATCTGTTTCCATCCTTCCTGGATGCCTTATTGATTGTGAGCATATCCCCTCAGTAAAGCTGGCTTGCTTTATCAAAAAAAAGAAGAACAGATTACAGAAATAATAAATGAATATATCAAAGAAAATGATAGCTCACTCGTTTTTCTCCTAGAGATTCCCTCTCAGCCAGTGAGAAACTTGTGCCATTTCCTTTCCATTTATTCTTAGCCCAGAGGACTCCTGCACATCTTCATCATACATATCTTTATCCATGTTGACTGGGTTGGTATCCAGATTGGCCCTCCCTGCTAAGAGCTGTACTGCCTGGAACATGATATCCAACCTGATAGTTAGAATCCTAGTGACAACTCCAGTTTCCTCATCTGTAAAATGGGAATGATAATAACCCTACTTCAAACAGTTGTTGTGTGGATCAAATGAGTTAAGATGTCTAAAGCATTTTGGAGACCTTAAAGCTATAGATAAATGCTAGCTTCTAAAACCATTAGGGGAGATGACTCCTTCAACACCTACTTCAGCGGAACAGGTGCTGGCAAGCATGTTCCCAGGGCAATGACTGTAGATCTGGAACCAACTGTCATTGATAAGGTTCATACTGAAACCTACTACCAGATTTCTATCCTAAGCAACTGGTCAGTAGAAGGAAGATGCCTCCAGTAACCATGCCCATGGGCACTACCCCACAGGCTAGGATATCATCAGCCTGGTCTTGGCCAAGATTCAGAAGTTTGCTGATCAGTGCACAGGTCTTAAATGCTTCCTTGGTGGTTCTGCTTTTGCTTCTCTGCTGCTGGAACGGCTGTCCATTGATTAAGACAAGTATTTTGAAGAGGGGGAAAAACCATATTACCAAGATGAAAAATGAACAGGGGAAATTCATATGGTAAAGGAAATAATATGGTCAGAAACTACTGTGCCCAATTATATGTGAACCCACCTGAAAACTTTAAATGAAATGGATAAATATTTGCAAAAATAAAAAAACAAAAAATACCCAAATAGGAAATCAAGAATTGAAATAACCCAGTCTTGGGAAGAGAAATGGAGCAACCCATAAATGAACTCCCCGAGTAAAACCTCATGGTCCAGATAGATTTATAAGTGAATTCTATCAAACGTTTAAAGAACAAAGAATTCCTGTGCTACATAAACTCCTCAAAAAAACCCAAACAAATAGAGAAATCCGGGAACTGGCCAGATTTCTTCTATGTCTGTGAGACAAATATGATAATAATTCCCAACCAGGGAGCGGTAGAGCAGAGAAGGAAATATGACCAATTCAAGCACTGTAGACATGTGAGTTAATGTTATTTTTTGTTTGACATCGAAATCACCCTTTACTCCTCCCTCTCTCTTACCCCCATATCCAATCAGTTACTGGTTCTTGTAAATTCTACTCCCAGGACATCCACCTCCTTCTCTCCAATCACATGGCCACTACCCTGGTTTAGAGACTCATTATATTTTGCTTGGACATTTTGCCCCCATCCCTTGCCTCTCTAATCTATCCTCCACATAGCTGCCACAGTAATCTTAGAGCACAAGTCTGACCATGTTACTCCCTGTCTTTAGTGACTCTTGATTGCATCTAGGATAAAATACAAAGTCCTTAGTTTAGCATTTAAAATCCTTCACAGTCTGGCTCCAGCCCACCTTTCCAGATTTACTTCACATTAGGCTTACTCATGTACTTCATGTTCCAGCCAAACCGTTCTGCTTGCTGTTCCCCAAACTTGGCATTCTATCTCCTGCCTCAGTGATTTTGCACAAGCTGTCCCTGATGCCTGGAATGCACTCAGTCCTCATCTCTGCCTCTTAGGATCTTTCACTTCCTTCAGATTTTAACCCAGGGGCTGTCTCCTACAGGAAGCCTTTCCTCCTCGAAGTCAAGTACTGTTTTCATTTTGTCTCCATATCTTCACTGCCTAGCATAATGCCTTGTGCTTATTAGGTCCTTAATAATAATAAATACGATCTTAGTGAATGAATGAATGTCATCATGGTCTGGTCTTTGGTCAAGGCTTAACTCAGATGCTACCTCCTCCGTCAAACATTTCCCGATTTCCTCCAATCCTAATAATCTGTCCTTCCTTCGAATCTCTAGTCCGCTTTCTTCATACTAGAGTTATTCATGTGGTACTTTTATTTCCTACCACCCAGTCTGTAAGCTGTCTGATGGCAGGCATCATGTCTTATTCATCTTCCCCATCAGCCACTGCATATTGTCAGCACTAAGCAAATGTCGAATTGAATTGATTATAGGTAAATGAACCTCATCTAAACCCCAGCTGACGTGGCCAGGAGTTGACAGAGTCACCTTCTCTCCCTTTTACCCCCACCTCTCTATCTGACTCACTGTGCAGCTGGATGAGAAATAATGGGAACTTGGACGATGAGCCCAATTCACTCTACTAGAGGGATTCTCCATTATCTGAACTCCTCAAAGCCTGCCCTATGGAAATGGGGAGGTTAGAGGGTGGGAAGAGGGAATTTGCCATGAAATGGCTGGGTCCAGTGTGTCAGTAGCCTATTTGTGTAAAGGGTAGAAACAAGGGCTAGGATATGAACTAAACCTGTGATTTCAGTGACAAAGGGAACTCCTAAGTGAGGGAACTCCCTCCATCAGTGCAGGTGAGCACCTTCTCTGTAACTATAGTCTTAGAGATTATCTAGAACATTGAGTAATTACGGAACTTGCCCAGTCGCACAGCCAGTATGTGTCAAGATGGGGCTTGAACTGAGGTTTTCTTGACTCTGAGACCACCTTGCCACCTAAAAACCATAACCTTGTCATTCAAAAAATTCCCAAGATGATACAATACGAAAGGAAGTATGCAGATTACATGCAAATCCCATGCCCTTTTGGATGCAAATAAACTTGTGGTAGCCTTAACTAATTCGGCCTTTAGAAAGGGGCCTTCAAAGGGAAAACAAAAGGTCTAAAGAACAATGGGTAGTAGAAAGAGTGTAGGTTGGGGGCAGAAGAGCTAGGATTGCATTCCTAGCGCAGAACCTCCTTTTTCTCCTGGATAAAATGATAGTAATCCTTGAGCTCCTGACCTCAGAAGCACTGCATAAGCCTTCACATGCTACAGAAATTGGAGCAGCTAGGTGGCGCAGTGAGTAGAGCACTGGCCCTGGAGGCAGGAGGACCTGAGTTCAAATCGGCTTCAGACACTTAACACACTAGCTGTGTGACCTTGGGCAAGTCACTTAACCTCAACTGCCCTGCCTTCCCTCCCTCAAAAAAAAAAGTAAAATAAAAAGAAATGGAATTCTCATTGGACAGCCAAATAAACACCATCCAAGCATGTGTGGGATACAGTGAAAAGAGAACCTGGGGCAAGTCACGGGTCTTCATCCGACCAATGGAGATCACAGCATTCGCCCTCCCCGACAGAGGCTGTTTAGAAACAGTAAAGCTGTATGTAACAGAAACTGCTAAACATAGCCAATCAACTCCAGCTGGTTCATTTAACAGGCAGATGCTGAGCACTTGTGGTATGTCCCCCTGTGGAGAAAAAAGGCCCTGACGCTGCCCTCTGGGAGCTTACAACCTAGCCAGGGAAATGCAATATGTGCAGGCCTAGGAACCAGTGGGGGAAATGGATCCAGAAATCCTTGAGGGGACACGGAACACAGGGAAGACTTTCAGGAGAAAGTGGGAATAGAGCTGGGTCTTTGGGTCTTGAAGGAGATAGCAACTCTTTGTTTGGCTTGTACCATGGTGGTGTAATGCACAGAGCCCTGAGCCTGGAGTCAGAAAGACCCGAGTTCAAATCTAGCTGTGGGACCCTGGGCAAGTCACTTCACCTGTGTGTGTGAGATCCAGCTAAGTTAAGTGATTTGTTCAGGTTCACACAGGTAGTAAACATCAGAAGCTGGGTTTGATTCTGGAGCCAGCACCCTTTCCCCTCTAGTACTGCTGCCTCATCTGCTAGTCCTCTGCCAATGAAGGGCACTGTCCCCTTGCCATGGCGCCTATCAGGAAGGACTCTCTGGGACGTAGGCTCCCCGCCCAACTCCCCAGCACACATACCCCTGAAGGCATTTACCCCAGGCACAGTTACGGCTAGTTAAGGTCCTTCCAGATTATTTCAGTTATTTCACTTTAGGATCTCTCCAAAGGAGAGGGAGATCTAAGGGAGAGCAGCACCCTGTACATAGCAAACACTTGGTAAATGTTTATTGAGTTGAGTTGTGATTCAGAGAGAAGAGGAGGAAGAGTATTCCATGTGTGGAGACAGAAATGAGCAAGATGTATAGGAGTGGATAGAGTTTTGGATACTGTCAGGAAACCTGTGTTTGAATCTCAGCTCTTCTACACTAATTCTTCATGTGAACTTAGGCAAGTCACTCTCCTTGTCTGGGCCTTTGTAAAATAAAGGGACTAGACCAGATGACCTCCGAGGTTTCATCCAGTTCTGACATCCTATGACCAGATGACTAATCTATTAGCAAGAGACGGGTTTGGCCTGAAGTCCTCGGCTCACTTAAGCCCCATAAGCCTGCTTCAACCAGAGGTAACACAAGCTGGAGAGAAGAGGAGCCCACACCCGGACACTTGGAGCAAGTCACGGAATCTGGTTTGGAGAACACTGAGCCTCTGTTTTTATGATAAAGGTTCACTTGGCAGACCCCAGACAAGGGAGATTGTCTTGCAGTTTTAGACTGGAGCATATGAGGGAGTGGGGGAAGGGAATAAGTATTTCTGTAGCATCTTTATGTGCCGGGCACTGTGCTGAGCACTTTACATATATTATCTCATTTGATCTCACAACAGCCCTGTCATTGGATGGGTGCTGTCATTATCCATATTTCAGTTAAGAATACTCAGGGGCAGCTAGGTGGCACAGTGAGTAGAGCACCGGCCCTGGAGTCAGCAGGATCTGAGTTCAAATCCGGTCTCAGACACTTGACACACTTACTAGCTGTGTGACCTTGGGCAAGTCACTTAACCCCAATTGCCCTGCCTTCCCTCCTACAAAAAAAAAAAGAAAAAAAAGAGAGAAAACTCAGGCAAGCAGAGGTTAAATGACTTGCCCACAGTCATGCATCTAATTAGTATGTGGGGCTAGGTTTGAAGATTTTGATTCCTGACTTCTAGACTCTAGTGCTCTACCCATTGTGCCGCCTAGTTGTCTCTCATTCTTAGAGTGACCCAATGTGATCCTGGACTCAATTCCTGTGGTTGGAAGGTCTCAGGACATGTGACCCACCAAGGAAAAGGTTACTGAGGCCAGATACCTGAAATGGACAAGGGCAAAGAATACTGGACAAGTTGTTAGAAGAACTAGGTTCTGGTCCTTTAGATTCCTTGGGCCTCAGTTTCCTTATGTGTAAAATTAGAAGGCTGGCCTAAATGGACCTTAAAATCTCTTTCACCTGGGACATTTTCTTTTGTATGTTTTAAAGTTCCTTCTGGTTCTAATGCTTTTGATTCTAACAGAATCTTTAAATCAAAGAAAATTACAGTCCAGTGCAGGCCCCTTCTGATGGCAGTGGATGAAAAAAAGTCAGGAGGTGCTAAGAATCACAGGTTTTAGACCATCAGTAAATGTTAACTTTTACCATAAATATGCAAAATGTGATATCTTTGTCCAATGAGTAACCAGTAGACATGCCATTAGAAAAACAACCATATTGATACTGACATTCTTGTAATAAGCAAAACCAAAAGACAAAAGGAAACTGTTGGCATAACTGTGAACCGATCCAACCATTTTGGAGGGCAGTTTGGAATTATGCCCAAAGAGACAAAACTGCGTATACCCTTTGACCCAGCAATACCGTTATTAGGTCTTTTCCCCAAGGTGATCAGGGAAAAAGGAAAAGAGCCCTTATGTTCTAAAACATTTCTAGCAGCATACTTTGTGTTGGCAAAGAATTGGAAATTTTGGGGATGCCCATCAATTGGGGAATGGCTGAACAAGCTGTGGTATATGAATATAATGGAATACTGCTGTGCTATAAGAAATGATGAGCAGATTGGTTTTAGAAAAAACATGGAAAGGCTTGTATAAAATAATGAAGAGTGAAGTGAGCAGAACCAAGAGAATGTTGTATACAGTAACAGCAATGTTATTTGAAGAATGACTGTGAATAACTAATTTATTCTGAGTATTATAAATACTCAAATCAACTACAAAGGACCTATGAAAGAAGATGCTCTCCACCTCCAGAGAAAGAACTGATAAACAGACATACATACACATATGTATCAAATGGTGGCTTTCTCTAGTGTGGAGCGAGAAGAGAGGGAGACTTCATAATGTAAAAAATAAATAAAATTCAGTTTAAAAAGGCAAAAAGGAGATAAATGGGAGAGAATGGCTTATGGATTCTCTTTAGCTAATAAAACAAAGGAGATGATGGATTCGCTTTCATTGTGAGTGCAAACACAACAAAAAACATTATCTCATAGAGACACTTGGTCATCTTGCATTGCATTGCTCATAAGGAACAGAAGCAAAAAGACCAATATTAAAGATTAATCACAGTTTATGTGCCAACATCTGTTGTGGAGGATGAAGAAGCAAAGAAATTCTACAAAAACCTTGACAAGATAATCCAAGTCATGTCAACATGTACTTTCGTTCCTAATGGCTTCAATACAAAGTTATAAATGAAGGGGATGTCAGAAAATCTTGAAAAATATGACCCAGGTTTGACAAATAAAAGAGGCCAAAGACCTCTTACCTCTATATCCTAAACACTTTCTTCCAGAAGAGAGTCAGAAGGTGTGGGACGTGGCAAGCTCCTAAGATCATCGCAAAAATATGAAATTGACTATAATTTAACAGACAGGAGCTCTAAGGTCCCTTCCAGCTCTAGAGTTCTGATCTTGTACAGGCTCCTGTGGTCCCATTCCTGTGTGTGTGCAGTCAGACTATCAACTAGTTAGAGCAAAGGTCAAAATCAACATCATTCTCAGGAAAGAATAAAGAAAAGAAGAAGACACTGTACAAATAATTTCAACAGTTTCAACCTGAACTATTCGTTCAAGCCATTAAAACTAAAAAATGGGGAAAAAGAAAAAGATGTCAACATTAATTTTTGAAATTTCCTGCAAAAATTAAATGGATGTAAAGCAGTTGCCACAATGAGGAAGCCAAAATCACCTAAAAACTACCTTTGCCAGCAAATGCCCAATATCCTTAACAAACGGAGAGCCGAGGACAATGCTTGTTTAGACTATGGACTCGTTTGTAAAACAATACAGAGAAGGATGGCAGATTACGAATAGTATTGCCTCAAAGAACAGGGAATAACAGTGGAAATGAAAACAAATTTACAAAAAGCTTGGCATGGGACCCTAAGTCATATCATCCCAAGGTTGTTTATAGATTGACAACAAACATACAGAAAAATGAACCAAATCTGTTTGCATTGTTGTAATGATCTATGTTTATCATCTGTGACAGAGGACCTGAACACCTCAGTTCCTAACCTGCTGTATGAAGAAATAGCAATCATACTTAGGAAGATGAAGTAGGAAAAGAGTGGCTTAGATGAGACCCATTTACACAAAGGAAATCCATGCTGGAGGCAATACAATCTTGATAGCATTAGAAGATTGCCTTATAAGAGATCTGAGAAAGGAAGACACAAAAAGATTGGAACAAGTCATGGGTGATATTTATACCCCAAAAAGTCAATCAGGTGAACACCAACAATTCCTGACACATATGCCTGCTTTCTCTTTATAAAATTTGTATGAGAATGATCTACATTTGTATTGGGTGTATCCTTGAGGAAAGTATGAGAAAGGAAGAGGCAGGCTTCTGAAAATGATTCTCTGCAGCAGTATATACCATTACAGTCACACAGTTGATCAAAGGTCTGGGTAACATATGACTGCACCGTGTCTATTGTTTGATTTTTAAAAAAATTCATCTCAGTAGAGTCTTAAAGTCTCTCCTCCAACAAAAAGACTCTCATGCATATGGCAAAATAAGACAAGGTTTCTTATCAATATAATCACAGTGCATATTCTGTTCAGCAGTACTGTAATTATTAATATCAAGTAAAGCATAAAGCAGGGAGATATGTGCTGTTTGCTAATGGTGTTTGCTGCTGTTATGGAGGGTACCTTGCATGGAATCCAAGTAGAAGAGGGATTCCCAATAAAAGGTCAGATCCTCCAGATGCTCTTGTTTCTAGAGGACATTGTGATGATTGTGTTAAGCCCCAGAACTTTAGAGGGGCAGTGAGATTTATGTGTACTCAGAAGGAATCAGTCTAACAATCCATACAATCTAAATGGATGAAAAAATGAAAGATGCCTTTTGGCATCAGATTATGACATATAGTTGGATGAACAGTACATTGAATTTGTTAATATGTAGATATGAGTTAGGAACAACAGATGAACAATGAATTGGACCTGGGATTAAATATGAAGAAGACAGCATGTTAGATTGATTTTAGGAAATTTTATAGTGCTTTTGATATCAAGCAATGCCTTAGTGAAAGAATTCATCTTTTATGTTCTTTTACTATGTAGTTATGAATCTTAGAACACTGCCATCTCCAAGATGCAAAGGTACAGGTGACCCCATAGGTCACATACAAACATAGGTTCATATCCCAGCTCTGTTACCAACTGTCTGAGCAGATGTATGGGGGTGACAATGCCAGGCATGTTAGAAAGGGGAAGAGAGTCCAGTTTGGCAGGAGTGTAGAACAGAAGGGAATAATACAAGGTAAGGCTAGAAGGTAGGGTGGCACCAGATCGGGGTAGGATTCAATACCAGACAGAAGTGTTTGAACTTTACTTCGTGAACAATAGGAAGCTTCTAGGCCTGTCAGAGGCAGGAAATAGAGTGGCCAAGCCAGAGGCTGTGTGGCAAAGGAGGCAAAAAACCAGGAGCATGACAAGGTCCTAATATTAGAGGGATGGTTTAGATGCAAGAGCTCAAGAAAGTACAAGGACTCCAGAAAGCCTCTAGCAATAAATGTTAGGAAGACCTGGGTTCAAATTCTATCTCAGACACTTACACAATTCATGTTAAGTGACTTCTCTGAGCCTCGTCTTTGAAACAGGCATAATGATAACACTTACTCAAGTATTGTGTAAGGTCCATTATGTCAAGTGTTGTGCAAACCTTAAGATGCTATATAAATAAGAGTTATTTTTGTCGTTGCTATCACTGTTATCTCATTCTTCTCATCCTTTTGATAAGGTCAGATAAAAGTATCCCTAGGGCAAGTCAATATCTTGCTGTTATTCTTTTATTTGTAACATTATTCTGGCTGTTGTATAGCGGGGTAAACCAACTGCTTTTTGTAACTGAATAAAGAGTATTGGGATATAAATTCATCTTCCGTAGCCTCAATGAAAACACTTTTGGGACAGCTCCAGAAGTGGACAGGATGACAAGAATGACACAGACCTCATTCTGTTATCACATGGTTTTAATTTCTTTCATTAGGCCTCTATATGTTGAAAGCTTTTCATTCTGTGTAGTTTTAATATATTTAGTATTCAGTATAATACCAATGTGTATTCAGTATTTAGATGGAGAAGTCTATTAAAAACTTGGTTCTTTTATTTTATGGATGAATCTTACGTATAGGTAATTGTGGGCAGTAATTATGCATGTAATGATTCTCTGGTTCTGGTGCAGTTTATTTGCTGAATTCTCAAGGATATTTGAGGGTTTGAAATTCCAGTACAGGGAGTTGTCACCTGTTTATAGAGGACAGTGATCTTCTAGTGAATAAATCTAACGACCTGATCTTGTCCATCTAGTTCTCCAGCAGATGCTAAATTTTTGGAACCTGCAGGGATATCTTACAGTTTTGCCCAATTTGTTGTGTAATCTGCATCAATTGGTAAGTCTGGTCTCCTTAAGGAGATTCTTTTCGTAATTTCTGGGATATGGTCTTGAGTAGCTATCATAAACAAATCTATATGACAGCCATTTGTTTGGTGCTTCCTTGTCTATATTGTCGGTTGAGTTTGTGTGGTTGTTGCCCATGAAGTGTCTTTTGATTCTACTCTGGAATCTTAGCTATTTCATAGGCTTCATTTGGAAATAAACTACTTTGGGTTGCAATTAACAAATCTGTGTGTGTGTGTGTGTGTGCATGCATGTAGTCAGTCTTTGCTAGTGCTTTATGAAATGAGGTCTTGTATCAAAAGTACTTTGGTACAAAGTATAAATTTTTAACCTCTTTATCATGTGCTCTGAGAACATATATCAATCATCTTCCTACTTTCTGGCAAAGTAATGTTAATCTTTCCATAGCTACGTTGTGGCGATGAGCCCTGTGTTTCATAAACATTGTACATTAACATTATAACATTTTGTATGGACACCTTCTAGATCCATTGTTATCCATTTTACCATACTCAAAGTATATGTAAGACTGGCATTGTGTGTTGATTGCTTTTAACGTGTTCTTCCTAATTACACCTTGACTGTTGGATGCCTATAAGTCTCTTAACATAAGCAGCCTCAACTTTCTCCTTTATAACCATAATATATTTGATGTGTCTTGACTAGAGAAGACCAAGGTATTTCTAAGTATTACCTTCATCCATTGTCTCGATTTGACCTCTGTATGCAAGCTCAAAGCCTTTAGTGTTTATTATTCCTTGGCTCACAAAAAGAATTTTACACTTATTAAATCCAAATGATGTTTTGTTATCCTTGGAGAAAATTTCCATGAGAAGTAGTTATTTAATGTGCTTTAAAGTGAAGCCATATAACTTTATATCCTCCATGTACATCAAGTGATTAATATGATGTCTTGATATGAATTGCTCTTTGATTTGAAAGCCATACTCGGTTCTATACAGGAATGATGACACTGGATTTAAGGCTAAGCAGACCATAGTGGGCTTAAACTGTCTCTCTAGAAGAGCCATGCTTTGAATCAATTGTTCTTAACATTATCGTGTCAGTGGCATGTTTTAAATAAAGACCAATCTTCTCCGTGAACATCAAATAATCTTGTATTCTTGTATCAATTTTACATATTTATAATACATGGCTAATGAATGACTATGGAACTGAGTCAAAGGCTTCAAGATAATCAATAAAGGCAGTGTAAATGTTATGGCACTTTTAGGCAGATTGTTCAATCGTCCCCTAATCAATAATAAACTTCTTTTTAAATGCCTGGGATCTTACTAATATACTTGTTTTTGGCTTCTTAGCCAAAATATTATTTTATTATAAGTATTTATAGGTGTTTTTAAGCAATAGAACCTGTGGTTGTTTGGCATAAAGTACATAAATGTAATTGGCCTATATTTGGAAGGGTCACTAGTATTCTCATCTAATATATATGTCATACCTTCTATTAAGAAAGAGGGGGGTCAGACTTTCATCAAAGAGGAAGCTGCTAAAGAACCTTGTTAGTTATTCATTAGCCACTATGAAATATTTGAGCCATAACCGGGGATCTTATCCAGACCTGCCACTTTCTAGTTTTGCAGAATGCCTAGAGTTTCAGTTGCCTGCCTTAACATAGCTGTTCTGTCATTCATTATGTCAATGGTACACAAGCTTTCTGTTTCACATTTGATACCACATGTGATTTGGTTGCATTGGACTTCTTTTGACCATATAGATGACCTGCAATTTTTCACATCTGCCTCCTTTAAGGGCGCTCCCTCTCTCTCTCTCTCTCTCTCTCTCTCTCTCTCTCTCTCTCTCTTTCT